>JAIPRL010004499.1:0-37653 GCA_025469235.1 Pemphigus obesinymphae | reverse complement strand
GGTAGACCCGCACATATAACTGATGGAACGGCTACCGCAGCCGCTGTCAGGCTGGTACTGGTCACTTGGTCCCTTAGGCTATCTCCACACCCAAGTACGCAATTTTGTTTTCCCCGCGAACATCCGAAATGGGAAAACTCGCCTATATTCTTTTTAATACTTCTCATACTTTTTTGACAAGTTTTATGCCGGCTGTCGACCTGACACCATCTCAATTAGTCGACTTCTACGACAGGCATGAGGAAACCGTGGAGGTATTCTTAGCCCCCTCCACAGGATAACTTATTTCAATGCTTAAATTAAACAATTGAATACATCTTATTTCATTTTTAAATATTATTACAAATTAGTTATTTTTAATCAATTTTTTCAAATATCACTATAATATGTTTTGAATAAAATATTACGTAAAAATAATAATTATTGATTTATAATATAAATTATAACTTTAAACATAAAAATAATTGATTATACCGGATAATTGAGCAAAAATAAGTTTAAAAGACAATCTCTGAGCATTGTTGACTTTTGTTTTAGTTTTCATAACTTTCAAAATTGTATAGGTATAAAGGTTAGGTTAGGTAACCATAGTCTTAATTAACTTATATATATATATATTTTTACTTCTTATTTAACCAACTGAGAATATAAAACATTATCCTCACTAAATACAATATTATAATTACGATAATAATATTTTACAGGCACTGAAAATAATGTTTAAAGTATCGCAAATATGTTATTAAAACTATTTCTACCTACTGTATTTCGTTCATATAGAATAATGTGTAAACTTTATATTATACATTTTAATAAGTCATATGGTTATATTTTCTTAATGTAGGTAACGTATAGGTAGGTAAGTTTTCACATTTATAATAATTATTTGATAAAATCGTATTTAAAATATCTCTTAATTTTTAATATTTTATCCGTATAATAATTTGTTTCTTCGTGCATGAAGTCAATATAATTGATATAATATAAATGACTCCCATTACTAAAAAAAAAAATTTAAGGTTATCCAGATTTTAGAGTTATATTTCAAAATGAGTGCAAAATGGATAAAATTAGACGTGTCTAATTTATTTTACATAAAATAATTGTAAATTAGACCACAATATATAGTTCCTACCGATAAAAATCAGCTAAAACATTTAATCTGTGGGACGATTCTCTAAATAAAAAAAAAAAAAAAAGCCGACTACTTTAAAAACAAGTTAGGAAAGCCCACTGCTAAATGTGTGCTAAATTCCCGATTTCTAAAAGTATTTTAAACAAAAATGTAAAAATCTAAAACAACGAATAATCTCTCTGGTAACCAAATCAACAATCTTAACTATAAATAATCTTACAATCTTAACCTACAAACAGACACAACACGGATATAAGGTGTCTAAATTTATGTTTAGAAACCTAAAACTTTAATCATTTTAATAATAAATTTTATTGAATGATTAAATAACTTTAGAGAAGTGATTGTGTAATATCAATAAAAATGTTTTATACTCGATACTCAGATCTGGTTTAAAAAAAAAACTTCCTTATTACACCAAATAAAATATGATATTAGAAAACGAATTTAAATTTGAAAGTAATTTTATAAATTTCAATTCTTGTCTATGAATCAAAATAGCAAAAGTTGTTTTTAAATGTTTAGAAAATTAAAATATTATAAGTATACGTACCTATTACATACGTATTATAATATTATGATATACACAAGTGTCGTAATGAGGCAGTTTGAGTACCTATATATGGATTTTTAATAAAAGAGGGCTTACAATGTTATATAGTAGTCCCTACTCCAAAAATAATTATCATTTAGATTTTATCTAGAATCTACCTATACAAATCAAATCAAAAACTTTTCTAAAATGGCATTTTAAATCAAAGTCATCAAACTCCTTAAGTGGTCTTGATACGAGTAGTTGAAATAATACATCCAAACCAATTCATCATCAGAAGCTATTGTATGTATAACGGAACTATCCTAACTAAATATAAGTGTAACTACGAGTAGATATGTTAAAATACAATTTAAATTATCCTAAGATACAAATTCATAACTGCTTCAAAATTTATGATACACCTAAAAAATATAATAATATAAAACAGTAAGTAATTAGTATAGGTACGTAATAGATAACTTATGATAAAAGCATACATTTTATTATTTCTCTACGGATAAATTCTGTTTAAATTTGTTTAAATCGGATCACTAATTTAGTGAGCTTGTAATCATTTATTTATAGGCTCGCTAAATTTAATAGTCGTTTAATAATAATTTAATCATTCACTAAAGCACTAATCATTCATTAAACATTTATTGATCGTTATACCACCCGGCATAAGTATACTGCATACTTTATCAAATCTGCCACATAATTGTACAATTTTACTATTGTAATCATTATATGAATGTTGTTAATATACCTAATTTCACTAAATAATAATTGTTTTTAAGTCGGATTTCTACCTAATCATTTTCATAATTCTAACTACAATAAACATTATATTATGATTTACAAAAAAAATCATTATGCTGTGCAATCCTTTGAATCTAAATATATAGATAATATGAACGTCATTCGTTTTAAAACGTTTAAATAAAATATACATGCACGTAAATAATAAATACGTTATTATGTATTATTATACATTTATATCTATTGAGTATTGATAATAATAAATTATATCATCAATAAAAATAATAATGCGGGTTTGAAAAATGTTAAAAATATTTTTCTTTTTTATTATATTTATGATGAAAAACAATTATACGATATTTTTTAAAAGTATTTTTAATATTTGAAATATTAAATACAATAACGGTTATATACTATAAATATATTAATTAGATATGCTCATCCTATAAAATATACGTCGTACATAAGTAATGTAATTAGTAAATTGGTCAGCAATGGTCACATATTTTTTACCAATGCCACTATTTTCATTTGAAAAATGTTATTAAATGAAATTAATTATATATATATATATATATATGTATATATATAAATATATGTATATATATTATATAACTGCTCACTTGAATTTTAGTATTAAACAGATATGATGAAATTTTAAATACATTTTGATTACTTTTTATCTATATGTTTTACATGCGGCCCTCAAAAATTTTTTTTTAGCCTTCCAAAATAATTTACATGTATCTAATAATAATATTATATAGATATTCCGTAAAATTTTGCTACAAATACTTGCATCCCTAAAAAAAAAAAAAATAGATTAAGCCGGTGGTAAATTCATTCGATAATTTACATACCGATGGTGGGACGTAAGTCGGCTGTAGCATTAAATAATATTATATAGATATTATCGTAAAACGAAAATTGATATTCAACAACTATAAACTGTACTTCAGGCTGTATGGCTGACAAAATATATATTTATTGTGTTAATATTTTCAATTTTAGATTTTGAGTGGAGCGAGGTATCTATTGGTTTTACAATTTATGTTTATTTTTTCCTCTGTGAAGAACTTTTCGATTAGAAAATATCTATTGACTTAAGTACTTAAGTAGGAATTTTGGAATAAAAACTTTTTTGATGGAAAAATGGTTCTAGTTGGTCATTTTAAGAAGACATTTTTCAATTTTTTCAGTTATTTCCGCGTTAATTAAGCGTAAAGAAAAATTAACTTTTATAATGGAAATACTTTATAAATGTAGAGAAAATAATAAATTAAATTTTCATGGTTATTCATAATTAAAATATGGAATACCCGACGATCGAAGTGCACATTTTTTAAATATTAATTATATACTAATATCTATATACTGTATTAAATAATCGTGGCGACTATGATAACGTAATTGATTTTTAAGTTATCGGTTTTAAAGACACAACCAGATTATAAAAAGACGTAGACTATCTCATGAAGTATAAATAATTTTTATTACATTTTTTTCAGAAAATATTATTTGTGTATACTATATTGTAAATTTTTCATATTTTTTAATTTTTTATCCTCCCTTGCCTTATTTATTAAAACTATATCAACTTTCGATTTTCAAATAGAAACCAATGATTTATATTAATTTTTGAATATTATATTTATTAAGAATTTTCAAGTTTTGATGTTTTAATCCGATAAATATTCCCCGAATAATAATAATAATAATAATAATTGAATAATAAACATTCAAATTTATGATGCGGTGGAGTGGAGAAGTATTGTAGTACGTCATATAAACATCATTACGTGCTATTATAGTACTTCTCCACTCCGCTGCGTCTAAACTTTGATTGCTTATTAGATTATTACTATGATTATATTCAATAGATTTTAAAAATCAAAACGTGAAAATTCTTATGAAAATATATTCTTTAAGAGTTTATTATTTAAATCATAAATTGCCATTTGAAAATTGAAAGTTGATTTAGTTTTAACAAAAAAGTGAAAGAGATAAAAAAATTTTAAATATGAAAAAATATAGAATGGAGTATACGAATAACTTTCTGAAAACAATTTCACTAAAGTTATTTATACTTTTCTAGATATAGCCTGGCTCATGATAAAAAAAAAAATCACCTCGAGTATAAAACGGCAAAACTTTTTAAAATCGAGATCAAAAGGATTATTCGTATTATTTAAAACTTATCTGTAGGTACCTAAATATATCCTTAGATCTTCAATCAAACACTACATTACAATACACAAAGTAATACGAAATCGCTAATATTAAATTAAAATGACTATGAACATAAAAATATAATGTGCTTATTTTTTTATCGTAATTCACATATCTTTTATTTTAAATTTCATGTAGTTTCTCGTGTAGCCTGACTTTAAGTCAATAAAAAAATAAAATACGGAATCGAAAAAAAATCTCACAAGGCTAAAACTCGAACTAAACTACAATATATGATTTAAATATCCGACTAAAAAAGATACAGAATCGCCCTTATTCTGATCCTGTAAAGCCTTGTAACACATTTCCTAGGCATTCTTTAAATAAATGAATGATAGAGTAAGTTCTGTATTACAGCCGTTTGTCAAAAAGAGCTGAAACCTTGGAAATTAATGTATTTAGTTCCTGCCCGTAACTCTAAAAACTTTACATAATAATACACTCGATTTATGCTCAGATACTACTTGAATTTATATAACTTAAAAATAATATTTATGTGCATACATATTTTTCATCGTTAAACGTGCAACGTGTAACAGAAGAAAATCTTCAAACTAAATCCCATATAAGCATATATTATAATATGTAAATATATTTTAATAGATTGTAGCTTATTTTTATATAAATCTATAACATGCGGTGGAATATTTTCATTATTTTTCTAGGGGCCACCCACATAATATATAAAAATAATATATATTAAATATGTAGTCCTCGGTTCAAATCCCTTTATATCCAAATAATCTTTTGCACTTTTTTCAACATATTTTGTTAATTATATTATATAATATTATCATATTATTCTATATTATTAATAAAATCTACAGTAATTTTCAAGTATATCCACCGAAACTTCGTTGAGAATCGTTTTTTTGAAAGAAATGATTTATCGTTGATTTAAAATTCAATATATCCATCATCACCATCCTACCCAACGTGCGAAGTGGCTTTTTAATTTACTAACAAAAAAAATTTATTATGGTTTAAAAAAAAGTAAAAATTAAACTTTTTACAAATTCAATTCAATTTTTTGAAATAAGTAAATTAAAAACCCAAAACGAAGTTCACTCTAAAATTGAAGTGTAAATAACACTTTAAAATCATTTAAAGAACAATATAAAGTGGAATTAGATATGAAGGATATTATTAGAGGAACTCCAAGGCCGCGTCTATTTCACAAACACGGTGTGAAGATTGTCTATAAACAGCATTCAACAATCGTGCGGGGGTAAGACCCTTTTCGAATATCTTCGAGGTACTTGGTCACAATATTGCAATTCAATCGGGGGATTTTTTTTTATCGTATTTTTATTTTTTTCTGTATTTTAATTATTAACAATTTCATTAGGTATAATTATTATTTTTATCATTCTTTTATCATTATTATCATTTTTATATTAAGATAATTTAACCAATTTCTATATAATTATGTAGGTACTCATATGTTTTATTTAACGAAATAAAATTATAATTATATGTCGATTAATTTTCCTGACGGTCGATTGGTTGTCGGTCAATTAACCGTGTCAGTCGAATGTCCCAAACCTATATATATATAACAGGTAGAAAAAACAAATCTAAAATCAATATTTCCTCATTATTGCATTAGGTTAATTTAGTTGAAAGTTTGTACTTGTACATAGTTAATTTTAAATGCAATACATTATATTTATTGGGTCTGGTCTGTATTGAATTTAAAATTAACTATGCACAAATATAAACTTCAAACTAAATTAACCTAATGCAATGATGAGGATGTGACGTTGCTACATTTTAATTTTCGATTTGTTTTATCCACCTGTTTTATATAATATATATATACCTATTAAAAATCTAAAATCAATATGTAGTGACGTCAGATCCTCATCATTGCATTAGGTTAATTTAGTTAGAAGTTTGTATTTGTAATTCAATACATTATATTTATTGGCTTGATTAGAAATTAAACTAAAATTTCATAAACATTTTTATTTAATTTTTTTTTTTTCATAAAATTGTATAGGTACGTTTAAAAACACAATAAATATACCTTTACCCGCATAAAATCTCTGCACAGTCTAGTATAGACCTGTCCGAACTGGACCGCGGTCTTTTTATATTGTAGCTCATTATATTGCAGTCCAGTCCAGTTTCTAAAACTAATAGTGGTTTTTTTTTTTTTTTGCATGCAGTATATTTTTAAAAAATTGGTACGTTCATAATATGACAATTGGTCTAATTTAGGTATAAGTCATAGGCCTAGTTTACACCGTGTACTTGATATGCGTACCAAGCGTTTAATCCGCATTAAGGTTTCGATGTAAATAGAAGTGCATCAATATAGCCTGATACGATCGAGCAAGGCGTATCAGACCAAATTCGAGGAGCACCAAACACAAAAATAATTTATTTAAGGTTATGTTTATTTTGTTTGTTGTTTTTTTCCGTGTTTTTTCTGGGTGGTACACGATTTAAGATATATATCATAAATAGTGGGGTGATATTAGCAGACCTTTAAATTTAAATATTATACTTCTAATTTTATATAATTCCAAATAACTGAATGTTATGTTTTGGTAATGTTTTGAAAACAGAATGATAATACGCTCGGTGTAAACATGGACATATCAAACGTTTGATGCGGACCTGCTTGGTGCGCACGAGCTTAGTACCCGTAGTGTAAACTAGGCTATAGAATCGTGGCCTTGTCCGATTTAATTCGATCCGAACCTGGTCTAAATTTTAGACGCCAATGTGACAATGATCTGATCTGGTCTGGACTACAATCTGGTCCATAAGCATAACTAAGGGGGATTTTTGGCTTAGAACCCTCCCTCTCCAAATTAATCATAGCCCCTCAAAAATAAAATTGTTTTCTTATAATTGATACTAGAATAAATGAGTTTCAAAATTATTGTCTTATGATTGAAAAGTAGTTTTTTTTTTACTTATTTACGTTTTAGACTATATGATTATGGGTAAACCCCCCCCCCTTAATATTTTAGATCTAGTTGCACCACTGGTATTTGATCTATTTTGGCCTGGTCCGATCTGCCCCGATCTTGAGTTTATATTTTTTAATCCAGTTTAATCTTGGTCTCATTCTTAGAAATTTTAAAATATCGACCCGGTCTCAGTATTTTTTAGTGGATTAAAAAAAAACAGCCCGATCCAGTCCAGTTTCATTATTTATTTCATCAGTAAGGTCCACTCTTGGTCTTAATTAATCTTTATTAGTCTGATCCGATCTATGAAATAACGAACTGTGCAGAGCTCTAATATCCATAGGTAGCGATAAAAATTAGTATTGTTATTTTTTTTTTTTTGGCCCACAGTCATCTCCCTCCAATCTAAAACCCAAAATGGGGACAAAAATCCTCCGGTATGATTTTACGGAAAACGATAATTTCCCCCCACCCCACCCCCGTTTATTTTTATCGTGTAATTTTTTTACAAAAAACATATCTTGATTTTATTACAGTAGATTATGGCTACTATAGTGTATTACAGTATATTATGAGTTTATAATCTAAGTATTTCATTGATGTTCAAAGCATAGTATATTCAGTGTGTGTTATAGTCTTGTTCGTGTTTTACCTATATTTGAGTGTAATCATTTTTGACGAAATTTTAATGCAATATGGAGAAAGTTGTTGAATTAATTAAAACAATTCATGATAATGCAAAGGTAATACACAAAAAAAATTTATATATTAAACAAACAATATTATCGGAAAATAATATTAGATGGAATGTGAGTCATAAGGAAAAAAATTAGGTGTCTCAGTAGCATTACAATACCGATAATGACATATTTAATATTTTTTTAAATATACTAATCATAATCATGATAAAGACTTGGCCATAGTTCAAAAAAAGAAAGCTTTGAATAAAATGAAAGAAAATGTTCAATACCACTACAAAACTCCCTCAAAATTTTTTGCACAATATAAATAATATGTTAAATCTTCTGCATGAAGTAAAAGCAATTATACCAAATGAAAAGGTGGTTATACAATGTTTAAGAATAGTACGCACTAAAAAATATCCTTTTACCATTCCTGTATCAGAATTAAAATGAACAGAATAATGACTTTTTAGGATTTTCAGGAAGGAACTGATCCGAAATAATTTTCATTTATAATAATGAGTCAGTAAATTCTTGTAATAGAATTATTATATATTCACTTCGTCAATCTGCCTTGATATTATAAAATTTACATTTAAAATTAAAACATTTTCAACTACTGCTGCAGATATCATGAAATTTTACATTTAAATAATGCAATTGAAATAGATGAAATAATACTACATTTAATAGTAATTTTTTGGCGAGGAGGAGATGACCGAATCGAGAGGATTTTAGTTGGGAGGAATATGACCTAGAGCCATTTCTTTTAATTAACAATTCCAATGTTTGCATGCGATTCTTTTGCCATTATTTCGCAATATTTCCACGCTCTTTTTAAGAAGTACTGAAAAAATCTAATATTTACTCCATTAAAGTACCAACCAGTTAAATATCCACTCTGTAGGCTATAGGAAATTGTTTGAATATTAATTTTACTGCACGAAAAGGTGTTCGCCAAAAATAATTTAATAGAGCAAAATTATCAATACATTCGTCACTATTCATTCTAAATCTAAAATTAATAATTGCATATATGTAAAATGATTTTAAATATTCACTAAATATTTAATTATATAATTGCATAAGCCTCATTACATTTTTTATATTAGATTTATGATAAAATGTTGAAATCGATAAACTCTAGTGAACGTCACAGGCCACAAGTTTCATTTATAAGGAGTTCTGTATAAGACATTTTTATGGTATTTTAATAAAAACGAAAATTTAACAATTAAAAATTATTTAAATACATTTTAAAAGTAATCTATAAATAGTCGTACCACTTTTTATTATTATGTAATCACGACATATGGTTAAAAAAATATGTTTGGGATAAACAAACAAAAGGCATTTAAAAATGGTTTTAGAGTTAAATACCTATTACAAAATATTTAAAGAACAATTTTTGAATACGTATTTTGGATACGATCTCATAGGCTTTTTACCCTTCTTACTATTACAATATTTAATGTATAAAAACTGTATATTTTTAGTTTTTTAAATCACTATAACTTTTTTGCTCATTAGTATTTTGCAAAATATTGTTATTTTCTATAAATTTAAACATAGATTTTCTACCTCTAAAATTACTTGAAGAGGTAATTCTTGTTTTTTTCGTGGACATGTTTATACTACTGAATAAATCATTGGTGTGGCGTCACATCTTAAAGCAGATAAAAAGTTTATGCATTATAACCGCAGAGATAAGTAGTCATATCATTTTCCAATAATTCATGATATGAATATAATATATAAATATGTAGATTTAATAGGTTGCTATATTGTTATAATATCATTCTGTTTCAAAAAATGGTATTATACATAATAACATTATAATATAATATATCTACATAACTATATAAGTATTTATTTATTAATTACTTAAATATAATTTATTATATTAATTATAATTTATTATAATTTAGGCCCAAGGCCTAATGTATTAAAACTCTTTATATTATAAATTATTTACAAATCAACTAAAAAAATCTAAATTGTAACTCCTAAGTAAAACATTTTCTGAAACAAATCAAAACTTAAAATTACAATATTGGGGCTTTTTAGACATTCGAGAATTCTGTGTATTCTATGAAATACTCGTATGTAGAATACCTAATTAAACTTTTTGATTACATTTCAAAAATATGTAGAGTTCAAAATTTTTGAAAATATCAGGGTTTATTTTTGTGTGTTATAGCACACACATTGTGTAATAGCAAAAAATAAGTGTGCAGTAGCAAATTCGTGTATGTGTTGTTACTTTGGAAGTCAATTAAGGGGTTATTTTTGTATTTTCACACAATAATATTAGACAATATTTTTTATCGATTATTATAAACTTCGATCCTAGTGATGAGTGATTATAAAAAATATTGATAAGATTCTGAATAGATACCATAGAAAATAAAATAGTTATAATGTTTCTATACAGTCGTGTATACTTTTTGTGTGATAATGATTATTGTTAATTGTTATCAATAGTGCAGTAAATAATACAAATTAAATATTTCCATATGAAATTCTGGTGTAAAAAAATGACACTGAATTTTCAGTGTCGAATTATCATTGATTAGTATACAGTCTACACTTTACACGGGTGCAGTGTAAATAAATTAATTAGATGGAAAACGCTATTATTATATTCTGTATTGAATACAATTTAATATGCTTACCACCATGGTTACCGGTATCACAGAGCAATTATTGTCACTATTTTCTTGATAAAAATCATATATCACATGTGATATTAAATATTATTATGAGTAATGGCTTATAAAAAATATTATTTTTCATTTCTATATTTTCTAGTAAAATATGTCTACTGTCTAGTCATTATTAAAAATTATGTTTAGTGTAGATATTTGTTATTATTATGTTTATTAAATTTAATATTGTAATTGTATAGGTATTCATTTTTTTTTTGTTAATTTTAATAATATTTTTTTGAATATTTATTTTATTTTATTAGATATATTAAATTTTTATTTTGTTTTTTTTATTATTATTATTTAGAATATTAAAAATGTTTAATAAATGAGGAATTTTAATATTGATAATCTTATTAACCCCCTATTTCCTTTTTAACTTCTCTTATCAATGATTCCACTCCTTGTCCCTTACCCCCTCCCTCATAGATGGAAAGCCATGCAAATTTGAGGAGGGCTGACATTTTGTACGATAAACCAAGCCGTAGGAGGCTTTGCCATATATTGCCACACAAAATATCAAAACATATAGGAATCCACCAATGTTTTTGGAGAGAAAGAGACTAAACCCCCTTTTATTTACTCCTATCACCTCCTTTATTAATATTCAGATATGCAGTAGCAAAAATAATAAAAAAATAGCCACTGTAAAGTATGTGAATTAAATTTGTATCTTATATTATTTCATTATATTATTATATATTTATACAGCACTTGGCCAATTTACAATAATACTAAATATAAATTTAATAAAACAATATAAAACACAAATTATAAAATTAAAACTTTATTGATATACTGTAACAATCTATAAAGGAGTCTACAACGACTAAATTTGGAATTACAGACAGAGACACAGAAACGGGCGATGTTGCTAGTTGAGAAAACCGGAACTCTACAATATTAACCTCTGCCAAAAGGTCTAGAGAATTAACTCGCCCTACATTAAAAAGTTTATTAGAAATTATTGACCGATATTACTCTGCGGTCAGTAAGGGAAGGAAGTTAAAAACGACAATACCAAAAAATGTTCATAAGGTGGGCATATTATTCCAAACTTAAATGCCATAAGTCTTAAAAGACATTGAACACGGATCAATAATTGAGATCAACAAGTAGAAGTATATTTACTCTAAATTAGGCATCCATATTCCAACACCAAATGAATAAAAGAACAGTAAAGCGACTTCGAGGATATAATTAATTTAAATTAATTTATTAAAAGTCCTTTTAATAAAGCCTGGTAATTAAGTACTCAGCAACTCACACACTCAGGATGTATACTTAAGGAATAAGGATAGAATAAATATAATATACCAAGGTCACTGACATGATCAGATATATACGATAATATCTCGTTAATTTAGTATAACGAGTTTCTATAAATGACTAATTTTATTAATCAATAACAATTTGAAATGCAATACAACCTACTAAAGAATACTAAAATAATTAAAAAATTGGTGGAAATGTAAAAAACTAATAACCTATAAAAGCAAAAAAAAAAAAAATTAAAATATAATACCTGATAAATAATAAAATTAACTTTTTACATAAAATATATATATATATATTCAATGATTAAATGTGCCTATTTAAATTATCTAATATACGAGTATAGTAACAGTTTATGTAGTATACGTGTACGTACCATTTACACATAATATAAATAAAATGTTTAGAAAACAGAAATCGATAAAAATATCATAAAATACGATAAACAAATAAAACTAAAAATAATATTACATAAAAACCAAATCATTATAATATTTTTTAAATCGTAATATTTTTTTGGGGGGAGGAGGGGGTTTGACTGTGGTTGAGTGGTGAAATTGCGTGTTTTGACGCATGAAGTTTCGGGTTCGACTCCAAGTAGCAACTAACAAATGACGTACCTAACCAATAAGATTTTTCTCGATGGTGGCGTCTGGTTTCTGGAACAAGCCAGCCATAATTGCCAAACCCGTCCACTAGTTTGGTAGCTATGCTTGTCATAACTATCAAGAATCATCTTCGATTCCCCTAAAATCTGAGCATATTAGAGTTATGTTAATCCTAGATTAGATTACAGCATTTACAGTTATATATAATTTTTTTTTTTTTAATACAAACAAATTATCAACAAGAAAAATAACGATAGAGGTAATTTTGTTATAATTATATATTAAAATAAGTAATGAAAAAACAATTCAATTACATTTGTTTGAAACATATCGATAATAAAGTAATTTCACTGAAATTTAAAAGTATAACTTGCTCAAGACCGGTATACTATATTATAGTGTATATATTAATATATTATTAATACACCGGATGTAACAGCTTATTATTATTTATGTATATATTTGTTCACTTGAACGTGACTGGTATATCGATTTGTTTAGGTAGAAAAGGATCACTTTCAGGGACCGGATGAAGAGCTCGATTTAACTTGTGAAGCTAGTCTTGTACAAGGACAGATGAAATGGCGAAAAATGATTGTTATTCAATCACTCACACAGTCGTACACAGAAAATATGTTCCTAGAGAAGTACAGAAACAACATAAGTACAACAAAACCCGGTGAGTATTAAAATATTTGTTATAACGTCAAATTACATTTATGCGTGTGTAAATGATTGGATTTTGTTTACAGGGAAGCAATTCTCGACACTAGTGGCTGTATTTGTCGTATCGTTCACGCACATGATCATACATAAAACGTGACGGCAAAACCATTAATTATTATCGTACATCCGACTATTTTTTCATAAAACATTATAATATAAATGTGTTGATTAAAGTGGTTTTCCACAGGTACCTACTACATACCTGATTACAGCTGTTTAACTGTGTATTTCTACACCCCTATCGTGTCCAATATGATTTATACCATAACGCTAGGTAAAGTTAAAAATATATAAACTTGATAGTTGATTAAACCCCTAACATTGTACGACACACGTGATTGAAGTACCTATACTTATATACTGACTAGTTTTGAAACAAATGTGAGGTTAGGTACCTACCTATATTGTATAATCCCCCTTCATCAAAGAACGATGAATAATGTGTTGGGTCGTCCACATAGTGTTGGGTTTCCTTTCGTAAAAAAAATCTTTTTTTTTTTTTTTTGGTAACTTGTGATAATTAAAAAAAAAACATTAAATGGGGAAAGTGTATGAACCAAACGCCCTACGTAATTAACCCTTGCACTTGGTCGCGCTATGAAAAGTATTTAATTTAGTCACGCAAGTTCAGAAAACCGCAGTTGTAACATGTAACCCCGTTGTACTCTTAAAATATTCCACGATTGAATTCTCAAAATTTTCGTAAAAACAATACACTATATCAATATTCTATATATTATAATACTATATTAATTTTTTACGTATAAATCAATTTTTTTGTATTAACTATTCGAACGAATCAAAAACTCCATATAAATATCTATCATAATTTCAATTTTAAACATTCATAAAAAAAAAAAACATTACCCGATTTTCAAATATATAACATTGCAAAAAGAAAAACATTTCGAACAAATAATTACATTTTTTTCCAGTTTTTTAATTTAAAATTTAAAATTTGAAAAAAACATAAAAGCCAGAAAAATGTTTAATTAGATCAAAATTGTAAATCTTTAGAATTATTAATTATTATAATTATACGCCCTACCTATTTTATTTTGTATAGTATAATAATTTAATATACGCATTTCCAAGACACAAATTCAAAGTATAATTTTGAAAACGAATACCTATAGTAGATTGATAAACTATTATATAAACTTGAATATTTATGCATAAAAAAATGCACATTAGAAAAGTTTTCAAACGTTTACTTATAGTGCTCGATTTGGCGGGGGTGTGTAGGGAAACGAAGCTCCTCTACTATTTTATAATATTTTGAGAGCACACTTACTAATTATTTTTTACAGTATACGAGTTACATAATATGAAGGCTCAAGAGTACCCTTTCTTATATTTTTCCAATTTGAATACTGCTTATAGGTATATCATAATATATATAGTCATCGTCTTGTAAAGTATTTGAGTAAAAATATTTAAATACTATTATAGTATTTAGAATACTTTTTAAATACATTTTAAAATATTTATGGGGGGGGGGGTGTCTTGAAAATACCAAAAAAATACATATTTGAAACTCAAATAAGCAAAAAAAAAAAAGATTATAACTTTCTATTTTACCAGGCTGTAAGCTTCAAATTACTGACTGGTTTTTTAGTTGGTGGAGGCGACACGTCCCCACAAGACCCATATCGGGATGGCACTGATTTTAAATGAAGTATTCTCAAAGTATTTGAAATAATATTTGTAAGTATTCAGTATTGATGTTTTTTTTTTAAAGTATTTGTACTTGAAATGTGAATAAAATTTCGTACAATAAATTATAAAATATTCGTTTAAACTAATTTCAACATAATACCAATATTCAATATATTAAAATTGTTCACCAAAGACGAATATATTATATTATTATAATTATTATTATTATTACCTATTATTATTATTATTATTTTGTATAGGGAACCCGGTTAATATGTATATGTAGATTTTTATTGAACGTAGTCCACCTTTAATGATAAACATTAAACAGAATATCCCAAAATAAATTAATAAATTATAAACACAAGATATTCCAAGATAACATTATACATGCAAAACCATAAACAGCCCTTATTACTTTTGTACAATATCCTCAAAATTAAATTTCTCAGAAACTGTTAATATTCATTTATTTTTTTATAATTTTTCGACGAGAATCTATAAAATTTTTTTACATTTTAAACTTTTGCAAAATGACTAACCTGGGATTCCACACCTATACCTGATCAACTGTATCTTATACATACCATGTCTAATAAAACAATAATTATTAATGAATGTGATACACTACGCGTGTTGGTATATTACTTATGGACAGTGATGTAGTCGTAAATAAATTAGTGGGTACACGCCCGATTCAGGGCACATAGCTAGGATTTTTTCCAAAAAATTGACTGAAGCGTATTTTTCCCCAAATATCGAAGTAAGAGACGGAAAATAAGCGGAAAGGCTTAAAAGAATTATAAAGACCAACTCATGCCACTGACTTTTTTCTCGTGTCTGTCCTATATTGAATTAAATTAAGCATGAGAGGGGGTACAGAGGTAAGAATCAGTTACCAAGTTTAAATCCTGTACTGCCCAAACCCACCAAATTCTCATTTTATTTTGAATCAAATGGCACAACTATATATTCATATACGTACCTATAATACAGGTATACAATTTATTCCAAGGATTTTTTTAAACTGTGAATTTTATCGCTTCCTTTCCTTAAACACGTATTTATACCAATAATTCTAATAGGAATGCTTATCCATTTTTTAGTATCGAATCGCATTAAGTTGGTAGGTACTTAAGACAAGTCATTTTTCGATTTTTTCAGTATTTTTTTAAGCGTAACCCTAGCCCCCCTCCCCTCTAAATACGCCACTGATAAAATATTATTTATTGTGCAATATGTATTATTACGGACAACAACGAAGACGACGATAAAACCGGATGACAATAAAATTAATGCGGGCACAATTCGTTTGTGCCCCGCAACATCGTGTAATTAGTGCTGACAAGTGGACAATAATTATTGAATTTTACACGGTTGATTTAGGCATAGCGGAGTCGTGCCCGCCGCCGCGTCGCTCGGTGCCCGTAGTCTATTGTCGTAGGTACATAATATGTACTTATATGAATATTAATAATGATATTATACAAATGATCACTTGGAACTCTTTTTTTCGGTGGTTGTCAGTTCTATTATTTATATATTTAGTATATTTCAGTTCAGTAATGCAGTTCTATATTATTGACGAAATATTATATTTTTTTATTTAATTTAAGTTTTTGGTCAATTATTTTATTTTATTCAATATTTTGGGTGGGGCACGTGCTCGTATGTCTCTTACCAGCGGCGTATTTAGAAATTGTTTAAGGGGGAGAGGGATAAAATAATTAATCATAAGGTAACCCATGGGGGACAAAGCCCTCCACACCCCTCATCCATTATTATATTAAATCTATATGTTTCAAATGCTTATAAACTAACTCAAATTAGTTTTTTTTAACATTGTTTTGTATTTTTTTATATATATATATTTATTTCTATATTTTTTTTTAAAAAGCTAAAAGTAATTTATTATTTAAAATAAACAGTAATTAACAGTCATGTATTGGTAAAAAAATTCGTGAGTATACGCCATTCTAAAAACAATTTAGGACCCAAAAAAATTTTTTATCACCGCTTGAAAATCATTCATTCTACATTTCAAGCTTACAACTTTCAACTTTTAAATTTTCTTTTATTAGATATTTACATTCTAGGCGAAGTGACGAAGCTATTAGTTTTACAATTATGTTTATTTTTCTGTGAGCAACTATTTGGATAAAAGAAGTGGAGTAAGCATTTTGGAGTAAAGAGTTTATTTGATAGAAAATTCACTCTAGTTGGTATTTTTAATTTTTAAGAGGTAATTTTTCAATTTTTTCAGTAGTTTTCTTAAGCACAATGAAAACTTACTGAAAATAAGTGAAAATTTTTATAAATATCAAAAATTTTCAAAACAATTTTACAATTTAACAGAATCATTTTTCAGTAATTTTTATATTTTTATAAAGTATGATTTTTTCATAGAAGTATATTGTAGGTATACACTTTTTGAATAGGAGTCGTTTTGGATTTGTCGGGTAAACATTTTTGGATGGGAAATTTATTTTAGTTGATATTTTAATAAGGTTAATTTATAATTTTCAAACAATTCTTTTATCGTGTATTTTATAATAATCTTAACAGTTAAGTGCGTTATTTATTCTTATCGTATAAGGTATACGATAGTTAGGTACGGCCGTATACCCACGTATCATCAATTTCTCATAAGCTATACGCCATGGATAAAAATAGCTTATTGGGTATACATCATATACCCCCGTATACCCTCCAATAACCAACTGGTTATTAAAAGTATTATAGCAGTTTATAAAACATAATAGTGTGTTCAGACTTACCTTAACAACTATAAGTTTTAAACTTTTATAATTATATAGATACAATTAACTAGTTCAATAAACTTAATTCGCTAAAAAAAAATCAACACAGTCTACTATTAATAATAATTAAAAACAAAATGCCTAAACGTTTTGTTGATGAAAATGATATAAATTATTATATAATATGTAATAATATAAAATATATTGTTTATGACACGATGACGCATGGTCGATTGTATCATTGTGTAGCTGGTCACATATAAGAAATTCGCTAGAATAAACCGGTTAAAAATTGAGACACACCGGTTTACTATTTTTCAACCGCTGTAGCTAGGTGGTGGAAAAATACCGATCCCGATCTGTCCCCACCCCAAACCTGATTTTCCCCTAATTATCTGTCATCACTTCATATTATCAATTTTTACATTAAACCAAATTTATTTTCTGTAACAACATTTAATTTACTAAAACGTATACCTACTTATTTTTTCAAATAGAAATTTATTGTAAAAAATTTGAAATTGAACCGTCAATATTATGATAAGCAGAATCAATATTGTATGATAACTGATAATAAGAATTATTATGGAGGGGGTAAACCGATTAATGCAACGAATTTCTAACCAAACCGATGTATCTACACTGAACCACAATCATTAATCGGGATCGTTAAAGCAAACCGGTTCACGCTTGCGAATTTCTTGATAGATGTTGGATGACGGGGTAACGGTTCACGAATACGGTGCGGACGTGCGGTGGCGGTTATCTATATTCTACAAATGAATCG
This sequence comes from Pemphigus obesinymphae, assembly GCA_025469235.1. Classification (NCBI taxonomy): domain Eukaryota; kingdom Metazoa; phylum Arthropoda; class Insecta; order Hemiptera; family Aphididae; genus Pemphigus; species Pemphigus obesinymphae. Next base: position 18,866 of record JAIPRL010004499.1, on the reverse strand, counting down.
ATAGAATTATTGTAACACACATAGATAATAAAGAAAATCCACTTTTTTACGTATTGAATGTGAACGCACTATATTTTCAAGTGAATGTTCCGAAGACTTGTTGTAAATATTGGTACCTACCTACCTAATAATTATTAAAAATGCTAATAATCAAAATATTGTTTATATATTCATATTATTTATAGTTCCTATCTATTTTATTTCTTTACATTTATTATATTTTACTGTAATGAATAGTATGCACAAATATATATTTACCTATTTTTTTTTTCATATACTTGAAGTAAAATAATCATAATCAACTACATGTATTACTTATATACAACAAAAAAAAAAAAACAATTAAAAAGTGTTTACAGAAAAAAAAAATAAATAAATAAATAAAATAAACATCATTGTAAAACCATAAGCTTCCTCGCTACGCTCAAAATCTAAAATATTATGTAAATATAACATACAAAATATAAATATAAATTTAACCTTAGAACTTGAAGCCTATTTTTCTGTCATAAAAAAAAAAAAAATATTAAAATAAAATGTGTTCAATGTGTTCAATCATGCTTCATAGTGTATAGACTAAATATTCACAAGGAACATTAATTGATGTTGATTTTATGGGCTTTGATTTTATTTTGGTATCGTCAAATATCTCCCAATTGTTTGGCCCACGTTTACATATAGAATAATAATGACCAACTGCATTTCTAAGTCTACTTAGACCAGGTCGAAAACATCCAACTCCACTTAATTCAAATGTTTTTTCTGTGCACACAATGATCCCTGGTATTCAGTGACGGAACTAGGGGGGGGGATAGACGGGGTTTCATACCTGGGCGTAAAATTTTTGGTGGCGTATACATTTTGACTAGCATAAAATTTTTGAAAGTCTAATACACATAAATGTGTCGCGTCGCTTTCCTTCCTAAGCCAATGAGTGTATATCAAAAAAGTTGAAAACTTATTTACCGTTCGAAAGAAGCATTATTTCGTATTTAGTCGACACCAACATTTTTGGCTTAAGATTTTACAATTTTTTCCGGGCGTCAAAATTCCTAGTTCCGTCTCTGATGGTATTCCATTTAATTTTACATTCATTGGTTGAGTAGCTTCAGTACTTTAGTTTTTATTACCTCCTGAAATTAAAAAAAAAAGAATTTTACATAAAAATAATCATTTATTTTAGTTTAAAAGTTTAATTTTAATTTACAAACCTTCGCATTTCAGAATCTCTAATATTATATGTAAATTTGATAATTCAGAATTCATTATTTTGAGTTCTTGTCAAGAAATATTCCCTTCCATACATCCACATACAGATTTATCAGTTTTAATTCTTTCTTGAATAAATGTTGCTGCTTAAATCCCCTTTAGTAGTATAGGTTAGGTACATGCCTGACATTTTTCTATTACTTTTACATGTTACATTAGGACATGAAATATGTTCTACAATAGATGGAAATTGGTATAACATTTTATTAAAATCATATGCTACTGTAGGATCACATATTGCCGATTTTAACGTATTCAAATGTTCAATTCTAGGATGCCAAGTATTTAAAATCATATCAGCTCTATCAGAATATGTTGATGACGTTATGCCATATTTAACTATTTTAGAAATAAAACAAAAGAAAGAAGAATCTAAAACATTATCAAGTTGCTTCAAGTACATTGATTACCTATCACAATAAGCAACGATAAATATTGAAGCAATTATGTCAAATGCACAGGTGTTTGTTAAAACAACTTTACCAATTTCTTTGACAGTACAAGCCTTTAATTCTTCTGCTCGGGATCCATTCTTTAATATTGGCAAAGATATTTTATTTTTTGTATTATTTAAATTAAGATCTCTCAAATGAGGATTTGGTTCCAGATATGAATTACATCTTCTTTGTTTTTTTGATTTTTTCGGCATTTTTCACAAGCCAATGATTCTTCATCTAAATTTATTTTTGAATATTCAAAGCAGAGAAAGCAAATTCTCCTATCATCATTTCCAAGTTCATGATTCGAGCATGAAGATAATGCATGAACCGGAGTGCCACATTTAATACACTTATGTACTCTATTTTCAGAGGGAAATGAACCTAAAATCAAATTAAATAATGTTTAATTTTTAATAAATAAAATATTAAATAATTTATAGAATTAAAATTCCTATTTACCTGTTATGCATAAAGGACATGACAAATTTGTTGTTTTTTAATAATTCTAAATTATCTTCAGAATTCATTTGTGGTGATTTTTCTGGTGAAAAGTTTAATAGATGTGATGATTTACTTGATGAATTTTCTATATCTATATTATCGTTATGATTAATGTTATCTGACTGTTTTTGTGGAATTATTTGTATAGAACTATTGTTGCTTCGAATTAATGATGCTTCTTTTAACGATAGTATATGATTTTCCAAAAACACTTCAATACTGCTTGGTAATATTATGTTTTTAAATGTCAAAGTCTTTAATTTTTTAAAACTAGACTCTACAGCTGCTGATGAAACTGCTTCCTCTCCATAACCAAAAATAGGAATATTTAATAACTATGGATACCAAGGTAGGAAAGTAAGATGGATTTATACCAGTGCCTTCTTCAATTAGAGTTTTACTTAGAGTTAACCCAAACTTGAAATGGGTTTTCAAAACTGTCTAATCCTTCATTTTGTTTTTCATATTCTTCTCCTAAAGTTGTACGAGCTTCGTGTTCAACTCCAATTATATTATAACCAATATATCATTAAATCTGTCTTGGAAATCTAAAAACAATGTATTTATTTTTACCATAAATATAATCATAAGAATGTACAATATGCTAACATATAAGTAATATGTTTGATAAATTATCTACATTTTTTTTTTAAGGAATTAGCTTTTGAGTAAATCTATATTTTTCTATTATTGATTAGATATGAAAAAATGTTTCATGTTAATCAATCATAAAATCGAAATTCAGAAGTATCAATTTATAAATAATAAAAATAAATGTTTTTTTTTATTTTATGATAAATATATTGGTAGTTTTCAAAAATTAAGCAAAATAATTTATAGATTTTATATCAAGTTAAAATTTTTTTAATAAAATATAAATTTAATAGTGTAAAGATGTCTTACCTTGAAAACCTGCAGAAGTAGCCTGAAGTAAACATTGTTTATGCTTCTCACATGTAGTATCTAATCCTGTGCTTATACTAACCTCATCTGTTTCATTAGTCAATACAACTAATAAAGTTAAAAGCATTGAACGGACGTCAGTTAATGATTAACTTTTAATCATTAGTCCTATCGCTCTTAAAATAATTTCTTTAACTCTTCTAGGGAGACTTTTTAATTGTATTCATTTAGAAACAATTTTGATGAAATGTGCAACGTTAATTCTTATAAAGCATTTCGGTACCCAATGTAGATCTAAATTTATATGCCCTGTAAGGAAATCCGCACACATTCTTACATAATCCTGCAGTGAAGAATATTGAGTGAATGTTTGAACAATTGTTGATAAAAGAGCCAAAGAGTTATCACATACTGTTTCTTTAGACTTTGGTATAGTAAATACAACCCACCGTCCAAATCAATTGACAATAATTAAATTAGAATGTTTTTCACTCAACTTATTAGAAGCTGTAAAACTATGTCCTGCTACTTTATTATATACTAAGCATTCATATAAATACATCGAGGTTGTTTTTTCTTGGCTTAATTTTTTATAATTGAACCTGTTGCATAAATTATTAATTTTGGTTCATTTTCATTGCGACATTAACTTTAATAGGGGTGAATTTGTTCATTTGAGTAGTAATGAACAAAAAAAGGATCACATCCTACATCTCTAATAATATTTTTAAAGTCATCTTCACTCTTTATAATGATTAATGCTGTCAATGAATCAACATTCCTTTTGGTAACCTGAAGTTGCTTTGACTTTTGAATTTGAAAAACATTTCTCGATGGTAAAATTGCTGGTTCAGAATCTCCTATTAAAAACGTATAACTTATTAATACCTACTTAATTCTTGAATGAAAAGTATTATTTTATATTATTTTAGTAATTTACCCATTTTCATGAGACGCACAGCTTCTCTTTCCTGTAGGGTTCACATGACATGCCATCATTGCCCACAGACATTGCACATTTATCAATAATTGGACCTAACATGCAGCGTTTTCTTTTAATTTGATGTTTATCATTAAAATTTCCAAAATAAATACAGTCCATTAACACTCTATGGAAATAATAAGAATATTAATCCCAAAATAATTTTCATTTCTCATAATTATATACCTAATTTATTTAACTAATATCTACTCACTCATTATTATAATTTTTTTTTTTAATTAAAGATAAGAAATAGGTGCTATAATAATTTTATAAGCCAATTCTTTCCATTGAAATAACTTTTATGTAAAACAAAATTAATTTTTTTATCTATTATATTACCTATTTGTATTAATATTTATAGTAGGTGCCTACTTAATCTAATTCAATTTTACAATAATCTAAAATCAAACCAATTACCAAAATATAAAATATACTGAATTACTATTTAAGGCACTTATAAATTGACATTTTTATACAAGTATTGTATAATTGAATTCTAATTTGACCAATAAATTAAGTTGAATTAAAACTTACTTATTTAATCAGATTAGACATTTTATTATTAACTTTATTTAAATAAGTTATTATTATAAAATATAGAATTTAAAAAGCTTTATTTATTTAGATTTTAGGATATATTACAATAGTATCTAATATTACAAAGAATAAATCTTTTATAAAAAGAATGAAATTATGGGTATGTACACAATATTACCTTAAATTTTCGTTTGGCCTATTAGATTTAATTACTTTAAAATTTGATCTACAAATTGTACATTGTGCAACAACCACTGCTTAATTATTTCCGTTAGTCGACACTTTAGCCCTGCGGAATGATAAACCACATGGCTATCTAGTGTGATCCCACAAATTTTCTGCTAGAACTAGGGTTAAATTGTATTTTGGAAAAACATAATAAGATCTGAAATAAAAATACAAATTATAATAATATAAATAATAATAATAATAATATGAAACTAAAATTACCTGAAATTCTGTATTGGTCTTGATTTATCATTTAATTTATATATAACTTCTTGAGGATTAATCTGATTCCACTCTTCTGCCAAAAATGTAAAAACAAATGTTTTTGAGTGCATTTCTGCCCGACTCTTTACTATCACTAGGTACTAATGTGACTTTCTGAAAATTTATAAAAATAAAAAAACTGTATTAATAAACACGTATTTAAAATAAAATGTAAGTATATTTATATACAATTACATTTGTATATATTTTACTTACCTAAAGCATCACCTAAAGCACAAGTTTCTACATAGGTGTTTAAAGCAGATTACAAAGAAGTAATTCCAAGTTTATCCTTAATACCATATCTTCCTTCATAAACAAATACGTGAATAGCTTGGTTAGACATCCATGAACCAAATGTATCACTCACTTTTTTCCAAACATAATTAGTAGCAACAACAATTTCTAAAAAAATATTAATTAAACGACATAGATAAAAAGCCAAGGAAGCATAAATTTCGGATACAATATGGTTAGAGGAAATTAGACCATCGTCCATTCAGTCTTCGGACAGGTTAGTGTAACTATACCTAACTAAGAAAATGTACATTATATATAGTACTATATAGAATATACATGACTTACACACTATAAATATTTATATAGTGTATATATTTATACGGTGTTACAACCTACTTTTATTCAAGGAGACAAGTGATTAATTGGCTTAAATTTTTATTCAACATCAAAAATAATAATAAAACAAAATATATAAATATAATACCATTACATATGCATTTAAAAGTAAATCGAAATTAAATTCCCAGGCGAAGCCGAGATGACAACTAATATATTATATTTAAAATACATTTCAAAAAGATCTTTTTTTTTTTTAGCAAATTAATTCTATATTTAGTATCTATAGTATTAAGAAACCAAATTTTGATATAATATTATTATAATATAATATAGTATTATTACATAGTTAAAATTATCTGTGTTCTACAGTATTTTAAAATAAAAACATAATATCTTGAAAAAGTTATTAATTTTGTAAAAAGAAGTTTTGAGAGATTTCTACATTTGGGAGATTTTTACAGATGGCATAATTCAGTTATACTAATATTTAAAAAAATACGATGGTAGAACACAGATAATGTTGTCTACATTATTATGTCAAAATTTGGTTCTTAATTACAACTACAGGCCGAGAATTTTCTCGCAAAACACTTTTGTTAACAAATATCGTGATTACACAACAATAAAAAGTTGTACAGTCACAGATATATTTTTAAATTACTTTTAAAATATTTTTAAATTATAAGATTTCTATTTTTCTTAAAATTTCATAAAGTTTTCCAATACAGAACCCCTTAAAAATCAAATGTATGGCGTCCTCTTAACAGATGAAAAATCGGCTTCAATATGAAAAAATTAGGGCCCATCTGAATTTTCGCATACATATAATAATAACATTATAAATAATTCATAAAAAGTCCCAATCAAATTTCAAAGATTATTCGAGGTCAAAGTTCACAAAATAGCTTTTTTTTTCATAAATAAGCAGAGGAGATAATTATCTACAAAAAAGCAATATGTATTTTTCGTTTACTAGTGACCATTCTCACGGTATACGAATTGCAAAATGGTCATTAAAAAAATAAATAAATAAATTGGCATTCTTGTAAATATCTCGCATTCTATTCGTCGTACAATAAAAAGTTTAAGAATAAAAATTGTAAAAAAAATTGTCTAAAAAACATTGTATTTTTTATATACAAAAACCTATTATATAATATACCTAATATTATACAAATAAAAATTATATAGTAATATAATATCAACCTATAAAAAAATATTCAAAATACGAATACATTAATTTCCATGGTAAGTGTGGAAGGGATAAAAAAAATTAAAAGAAAATACTAAGTAATGAGCGGAAAAATTATTAAGGGCTATACCCTAATAAAATTATCTCCCCCCTCCCCCTTTGCTATGTTTTATGGAGGGTTTAACCCCTAAAATCAGATTTTTTCTAAAAATCTCAATAAATATTATGCTTAAGACAAAAAGTTTCAAATAAAAATTATTCATCGTTTCATTGTCTATATACATTTTGTAATTACATATTACCTATTGTCTATAGATGTAAAGATTAAGCCAGAACAAGTGTCTTAAATCACTCACTTTAAAAAGATTCAATTAATGCATTTCCAATATGTAACGGGTACATAATAGAGAAAAGACTTAATTTTTTTTTGCAAAGATAGTGATTTGAGGCACTATTTCTGGTCTAATTTTTATATCTACATAATAATAAAATGTATGGATAATTAAACGATGAATACATTTTATTCTTGAACTTTTTGTTGTACGATAAATATAAAGTGAAATATTTACGAAAAGGCAAATTTTTTAAATAAAAATTCATATTTTTTAAAAAAAATGGACATTTGACAAATTGTATAACACCAGAACAATCACTAATAGGTACACGAAAAATCCATATTACCTTTTTTATATAGATAATTACTTCCTCTACCAATTTCATATACTTAAGACTTTTGTTGTACGACAAATAAACAACAAGATATTTACAAAAAGGCTATTTTATGACCTTTGACCTCAAATAACTTTTGAAGCCTAAGTGATATTGATGGAGACTTTTTACATGTTATTTATTAAAAGTTGTATGTGAAAATTCAGCTGGCCCCTAATTTTTTCGAACTGAAGAACCAATTTGCATAATATATGTATGAAATTATGAAGTAATTATATTGATAATTATACACTATATATCTATATAATATATAACCAAAACTTAATATGAGAGTAGTTGAAAATAAACACGTTTAAAAAATTATAAAACAATTATATGAATTATATTAATCATAAAACCTTTTATTATCAAATAGTTTTTTATAATAAGTGAAGTTTTGGTAATCTAAAATCAATTAACTACTCGTACCTATATTATTAAGCCGTGGTTATTAGGACCAAAGGGTCGATGAACCAACTTCCTCCCCCTATATTCTACCTGAGGTGCGAAATGCTTCTGTGGCTTAAATTTAAATTATTAGAATATTACATTTTTATAAAAAATTTAATTTTAATATGTTCTGAAGTTGAAGATTTTTTAATTATAACTTTTATTTATATTTTTAACTTTTTATACTGACAGGATTTTTTAGAAATTTTGATGAATATTTATGAATTTTTTACATAAATTATTACTGTATTAACAACTTTGGAAGAGTTTTCAAGATCTTTTATACATAATTTGAGTTACGTATACAATTAACTTTGTATAATATAATATAATATAATATAATATAATATATATAATAATATAATATTATATATATAAGTGAAGAAGATGCGGGAGATAGAGTTAAGTGGAAGTATAGGACCAGGGTGGCCGACCCCAAATAGTTGGGAGAGAAGGCGAAAGAGAAGAAGAAGATATAATAATATACTTAGGTAACTAATAAAATTGTAAATATACTGTACTTACTTTTTTCACCATTATCATCAATAAATATTATTCTGTCTTTAATAAGTAAGCCAGCATCATAATAACTGTAGATGGTTCAAAATTGCTGGTTTTCTTCTGAAAATTTTTCAAAATAAAAATATCTTTTAATTTTTATGATTTTTTAATGAAAACTTAAAAGGTTGCTACCAATGTGTTTACGATTACATATGAAATGCAAGTAATAAATTTAGGAAAAACGAGGGAAATAATATTATATTGTAGAAACTAATATAGTTATTAACATTTGTATTTTAACCCTAAAAATATGACTTTCTATAGTTACTTATATCGGGTCACAAATAAATATATTGATATTATTAGGTACGTTTCTCTTTGTCTGTGAATGTAATTATCCGGGTTGTATGATTATATTATACATTATATACAATAATATACATGTACTCAGTGCACCCATATACTTTCCGGCCATCTACAACTATGAACATTAAAGGCGCTTTTCCACTGCTGCCGTGTCACGAACTGCACGTTCGCGTACGACGTTATTCGTGGTTCTAGGAGTCCAGTGTGGTATAATATATTTGGTATAGTTAATTGTATTATCATATGATATTAATAGTATAATATGATATAATATTAATAATAGTATTTTATTATCAAACTAATTAAATAAATGTTTAATTAAGAAAATAATAAAATATTATATACCTACTATATTATATACAATAAACTGATAAATTTAAAATTATTATTATAATTATAATATAATATAATATAGTATTATTACAGAATCTAGTATGGGCACGCAGTAAACGCTGTAACCACACGTCGATCGAGTTAAAAGATTTCAACTTTACGGTAACCTGTGGTATCAATTAGTCGATAACATAAATTGACCAATAGGGGAACGTAATTTCATACGTTCGACTCAAAATACCCGAACACAGCCGCAGTGGAATAGCGCCTTAATATTGTCAATATACCAATATTAAAGGACTACCCAAGGAAAAAATAGACATGAGTTAAATTGTTAGTACGAATTATAACTAAAAAAAGGATACCATTAAAAAAAGTATCCTTCACTCCATTCGATCAGTATCACCGTTTGAAAATGACGCGTGACGTCATAAGTTCTTTCGAGTCGCCGCCCGCCTATTATAATACATGCATTTCCTCAACGTGTACTCATTTATTTATTGATATATTCACTTATAATTATCCAAATTAAAATCGGTTTTCTTATTATGAAACCTTAGAAGTTCTTCTACAATTTGATAACAGCATCGTATTGAAATAATGAATATTTATAGTAGAAAACGTTTGATTTATTTATAATTTATACATATTTTCATTTATTTTTATTTTTATATTATGTAGGTATACAAATCGCCGCCACGTCCGGTTTGTATTTATAGAATTGATGAGGTGAAATTTCGTTCAATATATATCTTATGTTTACATTTTATGCCCTCATTTAATTTAAATTGGTATTCAATATATTTTATTTTGTTTACTATCAATTTGTACTCCTTGTCTCCGTAGTCTGATCGTTATATTTACAGCGAGTAGTTAGGTTATTCGTTTTATTTTTCGTTTTTATTTTATATTAATAAAAAAATGTTGTGTTCGGTATTTGGCTGTTCATCTTATAGTCATGATAATAAAACCATGCATTTTTATTCATTTCTGAAATACAACAAATCTCCGCAAGGGCCCAAGGTATAGGTTAATTTTTGTAAACTAAAACATTTTGTACCAAGGAAAAATAATAGAATATGTTCGTCCCATTTTAAAAGTGATAATTTCAACGAATCTGATGTATTACGTAAACAACTTATGACAGACATAATAATGGTCAGGTTAAAACCTAATGCATTTCCTACTATTTATAATATAAAATGTGAACATCGTACTTTGTTACCATTTGAAAGTAGGTGTGAAAGACAGACTAGAAAAAGAGAAAAATTAAATTTAAATTCACTAATATCTAGTACACCAATAAAAAAAATGACAAACTAAATGTCTTAGAAGGACAAAATGAACATTCTTCTGATTTAAGCTATATTTCTATTGATTTTATTCAAGAATTCGAAAATATTGGTAACGATAAGGGTATCCAATCAGGGCCGTATCTAGGCACTAGCAAGAGGGCTTTTTCCAGGGGCGCAATAATACCAAAGGCCCAATTTCAATGAGGGTACGCCTCAATTTACTGATGATAATTTTAGGCGCGGTGCATCAGAAATTGAGACAGAGTGAGCGTCTCCTTAATAATTTTGAACAGCAAAAAAACAAAATAATTCTTTCAACTTTCCTCCGAAAAAAATACTTCAATTGAAGGGCTCCCTGCAACAACAGGGCACGTCCATATTTTTCGAAAATCAGTTTTTGATCGTTTTGAATGTGCCATATCATCATGGTTAATACTGTTCCAGAACAAGGTATGTCCAATTGTTATTTACGGAGATAACGTGCAAATGGACTTGCCTCTTTTAATGTTTTATACATGGTCAAAAACAAGGCAATTCCGAACTTGCCTTCTTTTGGCAGCTAATATACCTATATATATAGGTCATACTGTAGTATTTTTTTATCATATATTTTCTGCTTGATAATAATGTTTGTTTTTTTAATTCTTCACTATTGTTTTATTATTTAGTAGGTATCTAGTTAGAACTATAAAATTGTAACTGAAAATATTGTATTTTATGATAAAAAAATCATGCAAGTCTATACCAAAATAATAAACATGAACAGTATTATACTCTATGATGTACAAAGCATTATTCAATATTTAAATATTATTCGTGTTAATTATCACTTACAGTGGTTACTTATTTTTATATGTAACGATTTTAATATTTAATAAAAAGGAGATATTTATGTTAAAGATGGTTTTTTTAATGATATTTTGTCAAGGTAATAAAAAAACAAATTGGGTGATTATAAGGTCAGCAAGAGAGGGCGGGGAGGGGGTAATGTCTCACTAAGAAAAAAAATTTTGGGTTGGCAATTATTTGGACAGTTCAATCAACAAATTTGTGAAAAGCCCTTGTTTTTCTTATTACTCTACCACAAATATTTCATAGGAATGAATATGATTGAGGAGGGGGCGCAAATTCTGTTCATTGCCAGGGGCGCTATTGGGTCTTGCTATGGCCCTGTATCCAATGTGATTTAAGTAATGAATATATTGGTCAATATTTATCGAATACTAATAACGAATTGTCATTTGAATTATGCGAAAAAAGTAGTGACGAAGAAAATGATAAAGATGATATAAATAATTATGTAGAAGATGATGATGCAATGTCAAAACCAAACATTGACAATAATTCTTGCTTTTTAGTTTTCGGGAAAATATTTTGTGTTTTTTCAAATATTGCCAGGAATGTTCAACAAAAATATATCTATAAAACACTATGTTCAGGAATCATTATTATCTATTACCACAGTCTGTGAAGAGGGTCATACTGTTCAATGGTAATCTCAAAAGAAAACCGGAAAATGCCCAGAAGGGAATATTGTAATAGGAGCTACTTAAATGCTTTCGGGAATTTTATTTTCCCAAATGTAAATTTTTTGTCGGTCATTGAATCTTGATTTTTTTTCGCGTACAGCATACGATAGTATTACTAAAGCATACATAGACCCCTTAATTAAAGATATGTGGTATAAATACCGTGAAGATAATTTAAATCAAATTAAAAATTCTGATAAAAAAATTTGGTTGGCTGGAGATTGGCAGTTCGATTCTCCAGGTTTCTGTGCAAAGTATTGCACATATTCAATTATGGATTTGCATAGAAGCAAAATTATCGATTTCAATTTAGTTCAAAAGGGTATGGGATCTGGAGTTTTGGAAAGAAAAGCGTATGAATCGATACTCAACAGATTAACCAAAGAAGATGATTGTAATATTGAATTATTTCTAACGGATCGGCACAGAGGTATTCAATTTTTTTTGCGTACAAAATATCCTAACATCGAACATGAATTTGACGTGTAGCGTTTGTCTATGATTTTAATGAAGAGATTGAAAGGACTTGACAAAAAATATCCAGACACCTATTTATAGAAAACGATTATAAATAACCACTTGGTGGTCCTCTAAAACTTGTAACGGTGATGGATCATTACTTGTCGAAAAATTTACTTCAGTTCTTCACCACATAAGTAATGTATACGAGTGGGAAGAAAATGGCGATAAAAAGAAATGTGAGCATGAAGAGTTAAGTGATGAAGACTTAAAAAATAAGCTTTGGATACATCCTAATAGTGAGTCATACTTTGCATTAAAAAAAATTATTATGGCTAAAGATTTGTTAAAAGATTTACAACACGCAAAACATTTTGTGCATACCGGTCGCTTGGAGCCCTATTATAAAGTCCGATTAAAATATATGCCCAAAAGAATACATCTCAAATTTAATGGAATGTATTTACGATTAATAATTACTGTTTTGGATCACAATTATAATGTAAACAAAACAATAGTGGGAGACAAGTTGGTTTTCTCTAAACCAATTGGATGTTATACATTAAAAAATCGTTACAAGAATCCATCAACTAATTGGCGGCAAATTATCATTGAAAATATAAAAAAAATTAAAAGAAAAGGATATAATTTACATACAGATGCAATTAATATAACCGAAGGAAATCTTCAAATACCAACTAATATAGTTGCAATTCCAAAGCCAGATATTGATGAATTATGATTGGAAAAATACTCAAGGTTCCAAAAATAAATAAGTAAGATTATTTAATATTTTCACACTAAAATGTATTATAATCATATACATCTAATGATTGGTAAATGTGTATTTATATTTCAGATTTAAAAAATAAGAAAAGAAAATCACGAACAAATTTTAATTTATTTGTAGAACTTAATTAATTACATTGTATACGAGATAAAGTAATACGAACTAATACCTATTATTATTTATTGAAAAAAAATAACAACGAATAATATACCATGTGTCAATTTTAAAAATGTTGAAAATCTATTTCTGAATATTTATGTCTTATTTTTTGGATAACACACACAGGAATAAATAAACTTTACTTCATTAATATATTATATTTGATTAAATATTAATATATTATTTAACTCTATTTAATGCGCATTTAAAACATAATATATACGGCTATACAAAAGTACATACGGTATTATACGCTTATAAATAATATTTTTACTGTGTTTCTGTATGAATAATTTTTTGTTAAAACCATGATTATAATCATATAATATTTACCATTTTATTATTTTTATTATGCTCAATCGTGTTTCGCCGATATAAATAGCCTATAGTATTCAGAAACCCCATCGTTTCATACGATTTGTAGAATAAAATAAATAAAACAAACATTTTCTACCATAAATATTCATTATTTCAATACCATGATGGTATCAAATTGTAGAAAAACTTCTAAGGTTTCATAATAAGAAAACCGATTTTAATTTGGATAAGTATAAGTAAATATATTAATAAATTAATGAGCACTCACTGAGGAAATGCGTGTATTATAATAGGCGGGCGGTGAATTGAAAGAACTTATGACGTCACGCGTCATTTTCAAACGGCGATACAGATTGAACAGTGCGAAGTAACGAAAAACTGTTTTTACTAAAATTCTTTATTTTTTACGGTTTATAATATTAAATAAAAAAAAAAAAATTAACTTTTTTCCTTGGGTAATCATTTAACATAAATGCAAGTTAAGATTAAATTTAGAATTTAAACAATCTTTTCATACAAAAGAGCCGGCTACTTGAAAAATAAAACTTAGAATAATTTGTAACTTGATTAATAGAAATAATATACCTATATTTTACGTAAATATAACTACTTACGTGTTCTAAACAATATTCTGTGCAATGTTAATAGATGTATTAAATATACTAGCACTGCGGCAGTGGTGTATTTAGAAGGGGCCTGGACCTCCTTTGATCCGTGTTTGACGTTTGTATATAATATTAAAAAATAATGACAGTAAATAATTAATGATTTATCAACTTTAAATCAACAACCAAAAATCAAAACTATAAAGATATTTAATAATATTATTAATTTGAATACCAGAACAATCTATTCGTTTTTATTTTTTAATTTTTTAAACTATTCATTTTTTTACCCTAAATTTTGATGATGTTTTCAAAATTGGCGTTCGTACTTACTTTTTGGGTTATAGTAAAAAAACCGGGAAAATCCAACCCTACCTTATAATTTTGTTCTCTTTAACTTGTTTTTTATTTCATATTTTGAAAGTTGATAAAAATTAAAAATTTAAGGGGTTCTGTTAAGGCAATTTTATTGACATTTTATGAAAATGTAAAATCCAACAATTATAAATATTTAAATTGAATTTTTTAACATATTTAGATATATTTTAAAAGTAATTAAAAATTATTCCCATATGGTGTTGTGTAATTACGATATTTGTTATGAAAAACAAACAAAAATACTTTTTAAGATGGGGTTAGAGTTTAAAAAAATTAAAAATGCGTCAACATATTTTTTTTAACAAATATCGTGATTAACACGATAAATAGTAAAAGTTATATTGATACATGGCTATTTTTAAATTACTTTAAAAGTATTTATAAAATATTAACCATTTATTTTTATTAAAATTTCTTAAAAATTGCCTATACAGAACCACTTGAAAACCGTCCGTACGACGTCCTCTTAACATTGAGGAGGAGTATAGAATATAGATGAAGAAATAAAAATACAACAGTGGGTTGAAATCAAATATGGCAATATTGTCATATTAATATGTTAATAGAACAATAATTAATATACTGTAATTTTTTGATCATGCAGTAGTACGGTCAATTAATGATTCCGAGTATTACGCATAGGCATAAAAGACAATTACAAAATTAAAATCTATAAAATAGGGTTCGAAATTCTGAGAAACAAGAAGCGTAAAGCTAAATTGGACCGAAAAATGCCTACATGCCAACAAGATGAAACTATTAATTAATGACATTTCGCCATTACGGCCATAATATTATATCGAATGTGCATCAGAGACATAAAGCTAGGACAACATAAAGAATAGTATACCTTGGGTAAGGAGGGATACAAGCATAAAAACATTAGGTACCTATATATCTAAAGTAAGCAATCCAATAATCGATGCACCGACCGATTAAGTGAATGTCAGTATAGTCATTTTTAAGGGGTTCTGTATAGGCAACTTTAAACAAATTTTTCGAAAAATGAAAATCCTACAATTATAAATATTTTAACATAATTTTGATGTATTTTAAAAGTAATTAAAAATTATTCCCATATGTTTTGTAATTACGAAATTTGTTTTAAAAAAGAAACAAAAATACTTTTTAAAATAAAGTTAAAACTACGTCTTCTATTTTACCGTATTTTTAAATATTGTGTGTAAAAAACCCGAAATCGATATCTTTTGAAACCGATATTTTAAATTGAAGTCGAAACCGAAAAAAATTTAAAACCGATAATCGAAATCGAAATCAAAACCGAAATATTTTTTACGGTTTCAAGCCCTGATTTACAGTACCTATTTATGTTTATTTATAAAACCTATTATAATTATATTATTTGTTGATGCCCATGAGTGAATTATAAAGGTATCAAAAGATTCTTTATAATATTTACGAAGTTATGGAATCGTTTATTTAGTCATGTAACTATTAATATTCTATATCCAAAGATTGTTCATGGCTTTTAATTTAATTATAAATTATAATATTATTTTATCATTGTTTTTTTCATAGTTATGACTTATGTATATGATTTTATTTTTGATAATAATTAAAGAATTAAATTTACATTTCAAAAAATATCTCTTTAATATTATTTAAATCATTCCAATTTATTTAAAATATGGTTATCAACCTATTATAATATGTATAAAACTTATTTTATCAATATTCAAACCGTAAATGTCATCAAATCTATATTAGCTTGTCACTTTGGATTGGTATGTATAACTTTCTCCTTGCAGTCGTCATACAATTCCCATCTATCATTTGAGCGTAGGATATATGCAGTGTAATGATCAGATGTGTTTGATCGAAGACCACCTCTATCTGGTGCAATAAAGGCAACTATACCTCTCAATATATACAATTTATCAGTAACTACAATTTTTTTATCGATATTTTAGAAACTCTTTTTATATGGTGAAACATAATTTTGCTGGATTGTATCTGGTGGTGCATTATCAATGTTTTTACTAGTATCAGCATGTAGTTCTATTTGTACAGTATTTTAAAATTATGTTATTATTTTTACGATTAGTTAAAATATATGTAAACAAACATATAATTATAACATTTTACCTGTAGGTATGGCATTTATTTCTACAATAAAACACTCGCCAAGTGTTATAGATGTATTTTTACTTTTTAGTGGTTAGGCAATTATTACAAATATCTTTCACATTAAGAGCATTGTCTATCTCTTTTTCTAAATTTATTTCTTGGTTATATACATTTATTGAAACTACTGTGGCTGCTTGAATGGTTATTAATTTGTCTTTTTCACAAAACCCATTGTTGCATTTCATTTCCCATTTAATTGATGTTATACAATCCAATACTTTTTTGGCAATACCAGTTGCAGTATCCGTCACATCAATATGTTTCAATCCACACACTAGACTTTCTGTTTAAAATTTCGGGAATAGTAGTTCCAATCGTTTATTATACATATTTTTCCTTGTTTCTTTTAACATATTAAGTATAAATTAACTGCTAAATGTGTATCTGATATACTTAGCAAAAATGTTTTAAAACGTTGGCTATTAGATACCGAACATGCTAAAACAGTCAATAGAGAATCTAAAGCACAGGTATTACTCAATATAATTTTTTCTTCTATTTCTGGATGTTTGATTGGTTTATTCTTAAATAAATTTCCATTTCTAAGGAAAAAAATTGGCACTGATGATCCTTTTTGGTTTAAATTTATGTTTTCAAAACCAGGTTGGCTTACAAGATACGACGAAGCCGATCGTGTCAATTTAGATTTTTGTGTCATAGATATTTTTTCCATATTTCTCTTGCACTATTTTCAACATTTGTTTCTCCACATTTTAAACATATTCTTTCTTCTCCACATCCTTCATCAGTATTTGGGGCAGGCAAAGAACATCCAAATAAATGTACAGCTTTCTTGCATATTTGACATTTATGTAGACCAGTAGGAAAGTCGCCATTTGTACACGCAATACACAAGTTTTGTGGCACAGTATTAATATCAGATATTTTTCTGGTAGTCATCACAATAATTTCTTCATTAATATCTTGTATATCTTTATTAATATCATTCTCATTGTTATTGTTATCATTAATATTATAATCATAAACAGCATTGTCATCATTATCATCATCAACATCATCATCAGTTGAATTTGAATGACAGAAGTCACTTTCTTGACGTGCATTATCGGTGTTATTATTTCCATTCGATATTGATGAGTGTAATAATAAATTATCAGCTCTGTAAAAAGAAATGAATTTTTCTATAAATAAGTCGACTCTAATTGATAGATTTTCGTTTTTAAAAACCCGGTGTTTTATATTGTTAAAATTGCTTTCAATTCTACTACTGGAAGCAGTTTCGTTTCCATATTTAAATATTGGTCGTATTATCCCCGACCAACATGGAAATAATTTCATTGCATTAATAATATGGGGTACTATATCAATCTCGTACCGAACGTTATCTTCTATTATACCTAATAACCTATTATAAAAAATTAAAAAAAAAAAATATTATATTAAGTCTTAAATGTTAAAAAGTTTTAAACCTTTAATTCCTGATGCTACTTTTAGTTCACACATATTCGCAATAGACTGCCCATTCCTTGAACGAACTTGATAAATGTAATGAATTATCTATTTCAATATTTTCAGGTAGGTTGTTGGTCCCCGGATTTTCATTTATTAGGGGGGCTAAAAAATCAATCACATTAGCGGTAATACGACTCTTTAGGTAAATTTTTAATTCAGCGCATGGAGTTAATCTAAAAAAAGCCGGTCAGTAAGTTGTGGAAGCACTTCGCTCGTCGGGTGTCAGTATTGGTAGATGCACTTCGCTACTGGGCACTGGGCAGGGTACTTTTGGTGGATGTATTGAATTTGAAAACAATGATAAATCATTGCATTCAATAAAACGATTCTGAGCATAGCTTCGGTGTAGTATACATAACTCATATAATTTTTTTTCTAGGGATCGATCGAGGCTGTTATTTTTATTTTATTTTTTAGTCGTGTTATTTATCATTGAAAATCACAATTTTTGCCCAG
>JAIPRL010004498.1:0-37657 GCA_025469235.1 Pemphigus obesinymphae | reverse complement strand
CGAGAAAATGTTCAGCGTCAGCCTCTTATGGCGTCAGGTAGGTATAGGCGTATAGTATTGTGTGCTAATGGCGAAAAGGTTGAAAAAATGCAACGAAATGGTGGGGTGGAGGAGAATAGGTCGATGGTGACATAATAATAAAGTTCGATAATATTTTTTTTTTTTACATTTTTAAAATGTTATAAATTAATATTGGTTGTGGCGGCAAAGTGTCCGGCGGCGAAACGGTGGCGGCGAGATGTCCTAGACCCTATAGTAGTATATTAAATAGTAAAATCAAAAATATATTAATACTTAATTAAATCTGTATATTTTCAATTAAAAGTGTAAGGTGTAAATTATTACGTATTACTTACAAATAAGTAACACTTCATACTTTTTTACTATCCATATGTACATATATGTACATTTATTCCATAAATAGTCAAAAAAATTCTATTATTATTAATACTATTATAATTTTGAGCATAAGTTCTTGCCTTCATAAATAATTAAAATACCTGCTTCATTTTTTTAATTATTAATATATACATGTATAATTTATTACGTAAATAAATAACATTAATATGGTTTTGTAATTTATTCTTAAAGATGAATTTGTGCTGAATACGATGGTGTAATTATAATTTCAATACGACTTTTAGTTTTTTAGTTATAATTTTAGAAAGGTAAAAAATTGAGTATGTCCCTATCTAATACGGGTTAATCAAGTGCAAAATGTGGTGTATTGGAGTCGACCGCCACGCAGACTGGTGGAGAAATAAGTGTGTGATGTTTTGTAGAATCAATTTTTTGTGCAGGCGACAAGAAGACTTTGGTCTCCTTATCTCTCTAGTCTTTATGTCTGTAACTACCACAGAAATACATTGGAAGCACGGCTATAGATACTTATATATCTTATAGTATCTATAGCCGTGATTGGAAGCCAGTTTACTTAAAACAACAAAAAAAAGTAGTGGGGATGACAAATGATAAGAAAAATTTTTAGGTAAACGATTACCAACTGCAGAAAACTAAAATCTAATATAATTTATATAACTAAAAACTATAACTAACAACTATAAACTACAACTCACAGATATATATATAATAATTAATATATATATTTGTGGTAACCACAAAATATTCTGTGTCTGTTACTACGAACTAAGATAATATGGACTGAAACGAATTGGAAGGTGGGTGGTAGTAGTGCGATTAAATTTTGTTACGACCGGTGGTTTAAGGAGTTAAGTAGTTGACATAACATACATGTTATACAGAATTTTGGAAACCACTGAATTCTCTTATCAAAAATTACTAGCGGAACGTACATGTATATTATATTACTCTATGGGTCACACTGAATCAATTTGTGATTGTATATTTGTACTACTTTTATGACTGCACTGAATATAGTTAAGCCGTCACCGTGATAAAGCATATTTTCATTTTTCTATTACTTGCTTTAGTAATTGATATTCTAAGCTATTAATTATTAAATATTAATCACGATTCACCATTTACGATTAAAGATCGTGATATTAGTGCTATTTAGATTTTACTGCCAACATTATCTGTATTGAGTTTATTCTAAATTTCCAACATTTAGAATTTTAAATTATTTAGATTTCTGTCCACTTCTAGTGAAATTTAAACCATGTCTGGAGCAACAGCACTTTTTGGAAATACCGCTGGTAGAAGTCAGTCAAAAAATCTCGTGGAGTTTAAAGCTGGGAAAATGTCCATGAGAGGTAAAATGGTGTACCCTGACAAAAGGAAGGGATTATTGTACATTCATCAGTCGGACGACTCTTTGATTCATTTTTGTTGGAAGGATCGCTCATCAGGCGTCGTCGAAGATGTAAGTTCTACACTCAATGACTCAACATTTTGAATCATGATCTATTATTTACCTAAATTTTCTTGTTATTTATTATTAAAAATAATTGTATTCATAAATTTATACATTAGGTACCTAGTACCTATATAATATAAGTTATTGTACAACTTTCATTTTTAGTCCCGATTACCTATATGCCTACCAACAATCTACAGTTATAATTAGGCATGTTTTGGCGTAGTGACCTGGAGCAACCAGATAATTTCATTCAGTAACTAACCTAACCTAACCCTACTGTTTTGATGTGATTTTTTTGTACAAATTGTTTGCTCGAGTTTAGAATTTACATTTTTTATGACTGTTACAATTTCATTCAAAACGAATTATTCGTAAATTCAAATTTAGACATAGGTAATCTAATTTTGTTAATTTTGTAATTAAAAAAAACTACTTGTATGATAATGGTTAAAAAAAAATCTCTCTGAATCTGTAGAAAAAATTAGGGTTGTCATTCATAATTTTCTCAAAATGTGTATTTCGGTACTCCCTTTCACCTCCTGAAATCCCCATTTCAATCCAAAGTCATCGAGCTAAAATATTTAGTGGTACCTCTTAATGTGAACTGTATATTTAATTTCCATATATCTATTCTATAGTGCCCGGCCCAAATAAGTCCTGATCAGCAAAGTAGGTACCAGGTATATTTATTTAGTCTCTTGCCTCGTTTTTTGTCAATATTCTCCCTGAAAAATTAGGCTATTTGTGCATATGACAATATATGTAAAATTATGTAAAATGGTAATTTTACTGAGATAAAATGTATGCGGGAAGAAGTTGGTAAGTGTAGCAAACGGTTTTTTTTTTTTCAATTATTTGAGCTAGTCAAAACTTTTGCCCCTCCCTTTCAAAAACTGAAATGACATCACTGACTGACCTAACTCGAATTTACCAAAATTAAGTCAAAAAGTTATATAATAAAATATAAAAAATTTTTATTATTATTAATTTAAAAAAATAGACAAAGGTATTATATAAGTACATATTATGTATTTATTTTATACTGTAGAAAAATATTTGATTAATTTTGATGTTTTGGTTGTTTATAACAAAATCTTATCAAGCCTTCGACAGATTCAACAAATTGCCTTACCTACTATAGCTATAGTTAATGTTTTTCAGACCTATTTAAAAACATTAAAAATACGCACGATAGTCATTCAACACTAGGTACCTATGTTATTGTGCATTATCATAATCAGTTTCTATTTAATATTTCTTATCTTTATTATATAGTCGAGTCGTGATAATTGCCATAAAACATAATGTTACTTACAAAAATTCTCAGATGTAATACATTTCAATTAAGCCATTTATCACAATTTTATATTCGATTTAACGAAACTAATAATACATTGAGTGTTACAACAATTTCAAGGGAAATAAAGAGAAATTCGAGTTATCGCGACTCGACTGTATATGCTGATAATCATATTTAAACAAATCTATTTGAAAATTATAAATACATACTTTTTAAAAAAATATATAGATGCCTAAAGAATTATAAAATTAATAATATGCATAGGTACCTACTTAATGTTTAGTAATAAACATATCTAGACACACAAATACATAATTAATAGTCTCTTCTTTTGCAAAATTTATTTTAAACGAGTTACAAATAGATTATATATTTTTTCTTCTTTTTCATTTAATATTAGGTAGGTTAAATTAAAAAATATTTGATTTAGTCTTTTAGGGCTAATTTCATTGTCCATTTACAAAATTATGACAGGGACCATTATTTTCACTGTCAATAGAGTCAATAATTATTTATATATAATATTAAGTACCTACCTATATTTATTTTTCCTATGTTTGTTTTCCAAAGAATAGTATAGAATACTTAAATTACCATAATATAATTATAATATATTTATTTAATTAATTTACTATCAAAGACCAGAAGCAAAAGTAATAACACAAATAATTACAGATAGATAATAATCATACAGTCAATAATAGGTAATATATAGGTATTAAAACCTGTATACATGAATAATTATTATACTATAATACTCTTATTTGGGTCCACTTACTTTCTAAACAAATACATACAATTACTTTCCAAACAATAGGGATTAAACATTGGAATATATTTACAACCCTAAAAAACAATTCAAAAACAATTATTAGCTTTCTCATTTTGTTTAAAATTAAAAAAGGTAAATAATTTTCAAAAAATATTTATAATAAGGTAATAATTTTTTATCAGTTTTAACTGAAGAATTAAAAATTTCGATGTCTATTTATTAAAATATAGATGTTCTTCTTTGTGTGTTGTATAAATGTTTCCTTTTCCTTATCAAAAATCAGTGAATTTAAGTTATTACTTTGACTTACAATTTTAAACCCCACAAAATCTTCCCTCTCTTTGGTAGCATTAGACATTTAAATAAATGTTGACATTCCCCATATAAATATAAAAATATTAATTATAAATAAAGTTGAATAAATTAAAATAAAATAAATTGTGTTGTAGGATTTAATAATATTTCCTGACGATTGTGAGTTTAAGTATGTACCACAGTGTACTACTGGAAGAGTTTATGTATTGAAGTTCAAGTCGTCCAACAAAAAATCATTTTTCTGGCTACAGGTTAATATTAACCTACCTATAATATTTACTTATATTATAATAGTAATCAATTTTAATTTTATCTTTCATTTATATGTAGGAACCAAAAACTGACAAAGATGATGAAAACTGTCGGCGTATCAATGATGTCATGAACAACCCCCCAGCTCCAGGATCAAATCGTAGTGGTGGCACTACTCCTGGTTTGTATACTAGTCCTAAATAAGTTATCTTATATTTGTTTTTAAGGCCTATTTATTATAAAATACTTCTTTGTTATCCATTTTTATAAAAAATGTATATCTCGGCTCACGAGAAAAAACAACTGTTTCAAATATCTTGACGTACCTACATTACAGAATGTTGTGACGTCTGAATTCTCCCACAATTCATCTGTTTCTACCACTTGACGGTATATATATACAATTGTTGAAAACTGTATGGGGTGAGCCAGCAACATATTAAAGTGTATACGATGATCATAAATGTTATGTAACATGTAATAAAATATGCATAATACATTAATAAGTATGTAAGCAGAATTGTAAACATTGTAAACAAAACTATAAATTCTTCTGACCACCTCATATACCCACTCAAAAGTCGGTTTTATATTCTGCTGATTGTGTCCAACAAGTTTCTGAAATGAGATGAGCTGATGCACAGATTAATAATGTTTTTATATTCCTTCTCTTGTGGATAGTGGTATAGTAATATAAAAAATATGCATTCTTTCATAGTTTAAGGAAATTGTATAGTATACGTAAAACATGCTAGCATACATGAGCAAAAAAAAAAAATTTATAATAATCTTTTATAATTTTTTAAATAAAAGTATATTGTAATTTTAATTATTTATGTAGATGGTGACTTGCAAAACTTATTAAGCAACATGTCTCAACAACAATTAATGCAGCTGTTTGGGGGAGTTGGTCAAATTGGAGGCTTATCATCATTACTTGGTACAATGAGGTAATTATTAAACTATAAAAGGTCAATAACTTTTATGATGTTGTAATATTTTACTTTTTGTTAGATCGAGTCAAACAGGACGCTCATCATCAACTCAATCATCCAGCACACAACCTACAAATACCAGTAGCAGTACAAATACTAACAGTGGTAGTAATCGAACAACTAGTACTAGCAGTCCACCTCCTACAAATAATGTTAGCACCGGTTCAACAGGTGAAAAAATAAATATATATTTTTATTATACTTATTACATTAATATAAATAATTATAAATGTATAGAAAGTCAAGAACAAAGACCAGCTGCTACTGGTATTCAACTGAGAGATCTTCAATCAATGTTATCTGGATTGACTGGTGCTCAAGGAACAACTGAAAAACCACCAGGTGATTAACAAATTTTAATTAATTTTTTTAAAACATTGTTACAATATTATAAATATATCATGTTAAGGATAAATTATTTATCCTACAGCTCTACATTAAAATATTTTTGGATTAGAATATATTTATCTTTTTAATGTAGTGTATACTTTTTTTATATAGTGGATTTATCAGCTGCTATGGATATGGAAAATTTACAAAGTGTAATTGAAAATACAGGTGCTATTAGCCAATTAGCACAACATTTACCAACTGCAGAAAGTACTTCAGATTCAACACCAGCAAGTCAATCGGCACCTGATAATTTGAAAGACACTATTACTTCCCCACAATTTAGACAGGTTTGTTAATATAATATAATTCAGATAACAAATCAAAAGAAATTTTGGGCATATACTAATAGCAGCTTGTGGATGATAATTAAACTAGAGAAACTGAAAATCTAAACTATTTATTTACCAATTATTATGTGAAAAAAATAGGTTTTAATGGGTTTTAAAGACCAATGTGATAAAAATAATTATAATATTAATTATATCGAAATCTATATATATATATATATATATATATATATATGTGTGTGTGTTATATATACATATTGATTAATTAGGGAATAATATATATAAAAGAACAGTAGAAATTTAAGAACTAGTCTATGGGTGGGTTGTGGCACGTATTTGTTTAATTGTACTTATTTACTTGAATCCAAAACCATATCCCTCCAAATTTTTAATCAGACAAAGTACCCACAGATTATACAAAATGCTTAGACCAAAAAATCCCCTTGCTCTGTGATAAATAATTGAAAACAGTGATGAAGTATGGATATAAAAGGCAGGTAAACAATTAATTTAATTAATATTCCTATACAACAGGCTACTATATTAAAGTTTTTTATTTAAGTAATATTAAATTTACCAAACTATAAAAAAATTATTAAATCTAAAATATTAATTACAATTAAAGTAATAGTTAATATATAATATGTATAAATGTAAATTTGTTCTAATAAAACAAATTGACTGTCTCAAAATACAGTTATAAAAACTTTGATCAAATTCGGGAAATGCAATTCTATCTCCTTCCCCTCTCTTTACCGACAGTCCTTTGACAATTAAGCAATTTTGCCCTAAAGATAATAAAATATATAAAGGTTATATAAGTTATTGGTTTTTAAAAATTTTTTGAAGCCTTCTCCCAGAAAAAAATTGTAAATACGTCACTATGTATATCATATAGATACCTAACATAAGTATTAAGTACCTACGTGTATCTGCATAGGCCACAAATTGTTGAAGTAGTCTTTGAGTTTTGATAATTTTCATATTTTTTCGTAGTTATAATATAAATAACAATATATATATGATGTAAGACCCTGTATATTTGGAATTTTTTGGGAGGGTTATGTCCTATTTTTACAAACCTGATACTACGTCCTAGGTGAACGCGATTTTGCGAATATTATTAGTTAAAATGATATAAAACGGTTTACTAGAAGAGGATTGTATAATTTACTTAAAAATAATTTAAATGAAAAATCAGATACCTTTTATGATATTATTAAAAATGAGATTTCAAAGAAATGGGGTCTTACTTACAAATTGGTAGATACTAAAAAAAGGAGTATTTCGTAAACTATTATATGAATTTAGAACCATATTGCATGGAGAGTTTCTAGGAAAAAAGACAATTTTCTCTAAAACAATGAAGAATGGTTTAAGGTTTTGTGCTTTTTTTTTATAAAGAATGACTAGAAACACCTGAAATTATTGCTTCTAGTCAAATAGGTGGTCCTACAACTAGTTTTTCACACGACAATGAATGCTCAAAACGAAGAAAAACTGAAAAAATTGTGCTGAAGTTCCCAGTGAAGAATTAGCTTATGCAACTCAAATGAGTCTGAGGGCATTGGGAAAGGTACATGCAGCATTTGTTATGAAAGATATTTGGATGGGTAGTCCTTCAAAACCTTTAAAGTACCAAAAACCTTTGAAACACACCCGTAAAGTACTAGCATTAATTCGGACCAGGCATTGTCTCTTATTATCAAAGGAAAGCTTTCAAAACACCAATACATTTTGATTCGGAAATTAAGTTTGGAAAAAAGTAGCATCTTATATCTAACTTACAAATTTGTATTAGAATCAAAAACAGAATGTTATCCAAATAATATAAAAATCACTGAAAATGGGGCTACAGTTGAACTTCAGGCATTATTAGACCATATAGCGCAAAGAATATTAAGTTTTCAGTCAGAGGTTATCAAGAACTTGTCTGCAGAAAAAATTCAAGGACTGTATTTGATTTGCAAATGGGGTTACGATGGAACTTCCAGCCGATGGAACTTCCAGCCAATGTAACTATAAACAAAAATGTATTAATGAAGAAACATATGACGAAAAATTTTTTCATTTCTCTTGTCTACTACAAGTTTCTTTTGTTGCGATCGATAAAAAAACGAATATAATTGTTTATAAAAATCCTCGACCTTCTTCTCTTTCTCCTTTCGACCAATTAAAATTAATTTTTAAAAGAAACTAATCAACTAAATCAGAAGTAAATTATGTTAAAGACAAGAATAACAATTAAAACCATTTGAAATTGTAATTGAAGAAAAAAAAAATAAGTTTGTTACAAGCTTTATTTTACAATGGTAGATGGAAAAGTATACAATTCTATGATAAACTCATGATCAGCTTTACGTTGTTTTCTTTGTCGGACTACATCAAAGGATTTCAATAAAATTTACAAAATGTTATAATTACCAGTTAGCGAAGAAAATTTAGAATTCAGAATATCATTCTTACATGCTTGGATACCGTTTTTTGAATGTTGCTTACATTTGTCTTATAAATTAGAAATTAAAAAATGATAAAATCGAGGAGAAGATCATCTAGCTGTTGAAAAAATAAAAAGGATAATTCAAAAAACGTTTCTGAAAACAAGTAGAGCTCATAGTTAAACATAAACCGAAACAAAATTACGAAAGCTGTAATGATGGAAATACAACTAGGCTTTTTTTTTTTGAAAATTTGGTAGTTTCTGCACAAATAACTAGAATTGATGAAGAATTAATTCAACAATTTCATGTTATATTACAAATTATTTCTTTTGGTTTCAAAATTAATGTGGAAAAATTTCAAGAGTATTCACTTGATACTGCTCGAAAATTCATCGAGTTATATCCATGGTATTATATGCCAACATCAGTGCATAAAATATTGGTTCATGGTTCAATAATTATTGATTCTTCATTGCTTCCTATTGGTCAAATGTCCGAAAAAGTCCAAGAAGGATGCAATAAATACATCGAAAATTTTTCTTGAAAATGTAGCCGCAAAAAGAATATGGTAGTTATTTTTAATGGGCTTTTAGTTTGTTCTGATCCAATAATTACTAGTTTGAGAAACTTCCACCGAAAAAAATGAAAACATTTTTACCTCAAGCGTTTGAGTTACTAGTTTCACATTAAAATTCCAGTAATAAAGACAAAAATAGCAATAACAACGACGATGATGATAACAATGACTAATATAATATATTATATATCTATGTATAATGTAACAATAGATATATTATGTAATTTGATTGTTTTAAAATATATTTATAAATATAGGACTTTTCAAAAAAAAATTAAAAATGGTGGTGTTTTAAATTTTTTTCTTTATTTGATTTAAATTTGTAATCAGCAACCCGAAAAACCCATCTACCCAGAATTTTGTGTAAATCTGTTGACTTTTGGCCAGCTTTTTGGTATTTGGACCACTGTGCATAGGTACCATAGCTACATTAATTATTGAAGCATTTAATATATTATAGTAATATTATTTAGAAGTTGATAGGTACTAGTATTCATTATTGTAAAACATAACATATCACAATGTTATTACCTATGAATAATAATATAACAAATCAAGGAGTATGATATGGAAATAGCCACTGCCTTAAGGTAACCACACACATTAAGATATTTCTCCACACATTCGAAGGTTAATTCATCCGGTTTATAGTCTATCCAATAATGATGATCGTAAAAAAATATATGACTGTGTATGCCTTTGCTGTCCTCAAATCTGTCGGTTGGACGAATGTGTTTACTTATTTTCTCCAATTTACTATTTTAATTTGCTAACTGCATCGGCAGCCGGGTTTCACATACGCTCCAGTGGCTGGTTGGTCGCATGTGTAACTGGATGCATACCGGGACATGTGTGGCCTCTTTAACTTTATACCAAGTTATAGGTTATATAACAATCATTTTGTAATACTTATTGATTACATTCACAATTCTATTAATTAATTAATTTTACATACTGTACATATAATATAAAACATAATTATATATTATCAATTATTAATAAATAATGTGCAATAATACAAATTACCCATATCTACTTTATTTATACATTATTAGGTATATTATATTCTTATTTATAATTTATAAATATTTCATTTTTAGGCTGTAAGTATGTTTAGTAATGCATTACAAACTGGTCAACTAGGATCAGTTGTTCAACAATTTGATTTAGGAGAAGGAGCAGTAAGTGCAGCAAATCAAGGAAATATGGAAGAATTTGTTCGTGCTCTTCAACAAGCAAATATTAGTGCTGAAGAGTCGGATGATGCTTGCCCAATAAATCCAGAAAAACGTAAAAAGCCAGATAATGATGATATTGGGTCAAAATAATATTAATGCTAATATTTTATGATTTATATTAAAATGAATATTAATTTAGGCATTTATTACAGTTTTCTTATTCAATTACATTTATAAATACTTAAAATAAATAAATAAAAATTAATTCATATAATTTTTTTTTATTATTATTTTAAACTTCTTAGGTACAAATAATTTCGAGTTATTTTATTCTCCAGTCATCATTTCCATAAACTCTGAAAATAAAAATTAATTTAAAGGTAAGTATTAACAGTTAAAATGATGCTAACACAACAATTTTTAATGAATTCTATATAGGCAATTTTAAGAAAAATTAAAATCTATTAACTTGAAAATGTTTATAATATATATGCATTTAAAAACATATAATATAAGGTCTAATTTCAATATATTATTGTGATTGTTTTTGTAAATTAATAAAATTTTATAGAAAATACTACTTCTGCATTTCTCAATTATAATATCATAAAAAGATTAAATTAGTGTCCTACCTAGCCTTTTTTTGGTGTGTGCATTTAAAGAAGTTTTTTGAGTTGTTAAAATCTAACTTTTTGGTTTTTTTTAATAAATATAACATATATAATAATATAAATGTAATAAAATTAAAATATTAAAAAAAAAAGAAAGGTAACAAAGATTGGCATGTTTACAGGGTAGGCCGACTATGTCCGGGCCTATCTAATTTGTATTTGATTTTTTTTTTATCGCATGTAAAAATTGATTTAGTAAATATATCAGATACGGATTGTTTATTACTTATTACAATTGACTGGCAGAATAATATGCAACAGCAATGGTGATGGAAGCGTCAATTATAGATAGGTAATAAAATTATTATCTATGATGACACTAATCACTATTAGTAAATACATTATAGTATTTGCTACCAGGCTCCTATTTGGCTGGTGCAGGAGTTTTCGATCAGCATTCAAATACTATTAAGTGATAATCACTTTAAGTGGTAGAAAACGATTATTATTTCATAGATTTAGACATATATATTATTAAATCCAGCATGGTGCATACTTCGATAACAATGTTGAAAATGTATACCTATACATTTTTCATTACTTACTCGAAGGAATAATCGAGCCATATTTTTAATTTTCATAT
The DNA here is from genome assembly GCA_025469235.1 of Pemphigus obesinymphae. Lineage (NCBI taxonomy): Eukaryota > Metazoa > Arthropoda > Insecta > Hemiptera > Aphididae > Pemphigus > Pemphigus obesinymphae. Next base: position 26,053 of record JAIPRL010004498.1, on the reverse strand, counting down.
TATATATTATAATTATTATTAAAACTATTTAAAGTTTTCAACATTTTGAACATAAATATTTAATTAAATAAAAACAATTATTAAAAAGTCTAGGCACTTTTCATTCCTTCGTAAATCTTATTGAAAATTCAAATAATTTTTCAAAATTAAAATTGATGTACTCGTTGCGACATTTTGATGGAATTAAAGTCGTCTATTTGAATGTAAGATATAAATTTTTTTTTGTGGTTGTAAAATAGAAAAGAAGAAGAATGACTTATTGAAATATAAATAATTTTGTTTAATTTCATAATAAATGCCTATTTATTAAAACTTTGAAGTATTCTTGAATTTTTCTGTTTATAAATAAATTATCTATTTTTGTCCTTTTTTAATCATTCATTATATCAAGTAGGAGTAAAATAACTTATTATTAGTTAGACTCATACTCGAAATACCGAAAAAAAACATACCTAAGATTACGTGATATAAATAATTAGAATGTGAAATGTTTGCCTTTTGGAAGGGTCAAAACCGGACAAATACAAAATCATACAAAGAAAGTATAATAAATTGCCTAAATAATACTCCTTAGAATCATGTGGTGTGAGGTTTATTTATTTTTAATAATATATTTTTATCATTTATTTTATTTTTCCTTTTGTTCTTTATGCTTAACGTGTAGTTATAAATTGTATAAAGGCCGGATTTTTATTAGTTGATTTAAATTGTAATTAATTATTTAAAAGTTTGAAGTAATTTAAAGCTGGTAACCGATTATGAAAAATAGAAAATAGTTTTAATTAGGAAGCCGTTTTAAACCAAGAAGCTATTACTCTCAAAATTAGGAAGTGGTATTTAAAGGGTTTTTGATAACCTCTTATATTCCAGTTTTTATCAATATACATGTAATTAAAAACACCACCTAATATCGGTTACCAGTTCTCAATACATATATATTTTTTTAAAACGGTTTTAAGCTCTGCTTATAATAAAAAAAAAAATAGACTATATTACAGAAAGTACATACAGTGACCAGTATATAAAAATTTGCTCTCCGTATCCTAAACCAAATCTTTCCACTGTAGTACTGTACAAAACACATCAGGCCTACCGAAATATTTGAGCTGGACATGCCACTGAACGAAAGCCACTAGGTATATAAGGTAATGTAATTATTATATCTATCATTTATTTCATATTTCTAAGCTATTTATGAATTATTAAAAATGAGAAATGCTCACATAAGTTTTTCAATGAAAATTTTTTGTGCTGATATCCTATTAATAATATTTTTATTTACCATCAAAATCAACTGTGCCTGATCCATCGGTGTCAATCTCAGCAATTATTCCGTCTAAGTCTTCTGGGCCAAGTTTGTCATCTAATGCTGCTAATATTTCTCTTAGTGTAGCAGTTGTAATGTATCCATTACCTTCTCGGTCATAAAGTCGAAAAGCTTCTCTTAGTTCTTCTTGCATAGCTTCTGCATCATCTTCTTCAAGAAAATGTGCAGCGATTTCACAAAACCCATCAAAGTTTACTTTTCCTGTGGCTTTTTATGTCACAATAAACAATGATTTTTTAATACAAATCAATTATCATACATAATATTTATATTATAAATAATAAATGTATAACTTACAATCTGGATCAACTTCTTCTATTAATTCATTTAATTCCGAATCATCAAACAACTGGCCCATGGTATTTAATATGGTACTAATTTTTAATGTATCAATGAAACCGGATTTAGTAGTGTCAAACATTTGAAATGCCTTACGCATGACTTAAAATCAAACAAAAATATTATCCAATTATTCAACAAGTTTAATAGGTACTTATTCAATATGCCATCTACCAAATGCATTTATATTAATTTAAAAATTTAAAGAAGAATTTTAATGATGTGTATTATGTGTATTATGTAAATATGCGGTTAAATATTTTCAGTTATTTATAAGCTAACTTAGTGTTTTAAGTGTATCAAAAATGGTAATTAGAGCTCGGAACCGGAAGTCGGTCTTATATTTTAATGTCTGTTTAGTTACATTCTTCCATTGGTTATATATTATAAATAGGTAATATATAGAAAATAATCAATGATTTTGCGTAATTTTAAGAAAAAAAATTATATTTAAAAAATATATTATAGTTGTAATTAATAAAATCTATAATAGTGTATTATTGTATATTTGAATGGGTAAAAATCATGGTAGTTACTTTTTTAAATTATATCTATAATATACATAATCTACATAACAAAATATGTTTACAGATGACAAGTGAAATAAGTATTCAATTATTATACGAAATAAGTTGGAAAATTCTCCTGGGTGGTAGATGGCAACGCAATATTCTAATAGTACCAGGACTAATCACAGAAAGTAGGTACAGTATTCTTTTTCGGGACAGTAGGGAATCCTGCAGATATAATCACAATAGAGTCCTCCTGAATATCGAATGTTGGTCATAATAAATCCTGCTAAGGAACCCTATTTGAAGACCACCAGGAATCAAATAGGAACCAATTAAAATAATAAAACAGTCCCACGAATGAGGGGGCCCCGAGGTGTCAACTTAATGTCGGATGTCCCCCATGGTGGGAGGTGATCGAAAATCCACGACAAATTTCACACTCGGAACCGGGGATCGAACCTGCTGACCTCTAACCTATAATCTATATAACCGTATGCCATTCCTATTTCGCTATCTGATGTTGATATAAATTTTACTCGTATATAGTTGTATATGACCATTTCAATACTTTTCCTGGTTTATAAGTGCCGTTGAAAGAAGTACTTTTACACATTAAATCCTTATCGTTGACACATTGGGTAACTTCCTGAATTAAAAAATATTGTCGCATTCGTACTGTAGCCATTTCATCGTGCAACATTGCACTAAAACACCATACGAAATCATGTCACAAAAAAGGTACTGTCGGACAATGAGCATATATGGAATCGTGTTCTACACCCATAACAACATTATAGGTAAGTACATTATATAAGTATTAAGAGGACGCCATACTCGCATTTTCTCTCTCCGCGAGTCTACCTAATTGGCAATATAGCAAAATTATACAACGCAGAATTAAAATTTTGGCTTTAAAGTTAAATTTAGTGTATAAACACCTATTATAAAATTTAAAGAGAAGAATAATTTCGTGTGAACCTCGTGCTTTTTGTAAAAATATCGTCAGACAAAAAAAGTTAAAACTATTTTAAAATATTAAAAACTAAAAATGCTGTACCTAACTTATTTTTCAGACAATATTTTACAAGTTAGTTAGGTACCTACCTAATAGTTTAATTAATGTTAGTAATGGAGGTATTTCTTATTTTATGTAACATTAGTTTTAATACAAATTCAATATATATATATTTAGTATCACATTTTATTTATATTTTAATAATATTTATACAAGTAGAAAATAATTAGTATAAGATATTTAATTGTTGAATTAAAATAAATAAGTAATAATAAAAATAATTTATAATATAATGATAAATGTCTACTATTCATTACAAACTAATTTTTTTGTGTGGGTATATGTATAGAAAATTAATTTAGGACATTTTCTCCCCAGACCATTTAAAAATGTAATCATCATAATTGTAATAATACCTATAGGTACCTAACGCCACCTAATTTAACATCAGTGTTTATTTCAGTGGGGGACTGGAAAGTAATACCCTCCCCAGAGAAAAATGTATACCCCCAATAATTTTTAATACATAATTAAAGTAAAGAAAAACGGTGCTATTTATAACTTTTTTTAGAACCCCAAAAATTGTTTGTTACCCTCCCCCAGCCATCGGAACATTAGGTCTAAAATGAACATTGTTCGGTATATCTTGTGTTTCTGATCGGTGTCCGGCGAACCGAATGACAATGGTTTTAAATTCATTACTATGAGATATAAAAACTATAATATAAGTACCTATACCTACTCTGTGAATCAGTGGGTCAGACATCAATAATTAAATACGGACTCGTCACAGGGTATATAACACATAATTAAATTAAATAAGACATTGGTGAGAGTAGGGGGTGGTATGACAGAGGATACGTAAACATGGCAATAGGTTAAAAAAATATCAACGAAAAAGAGATAATAAGATAGGGCAGAAGCCAGAAACCCAAGGAGATAGTTAGTAGAGAAGTACGGAGAAAAGAAGAGGAAGTTGTGTATGGTATAATATTAATCTAGAGAAAGTGTATGATAGGGTTTCTAGAGACATTTTGAAATGTATATATTAATGAAGAAAAGGTTACTATAAAGTTGTACGTGAATATAATTCAGGACATGTATGAAAGAACAAGTACATGAGTATGGAATTTGTGTAGAGGAACTGAGGTCAGGGTAGGAGTGAGGAGTGAGGAGAATACGGGAGATAGAGTTCAATGAAAGTTGAGGACTAGAGTGATCGACCCCATATAGTTGGGAGAGAGGGCGAAGGAGAAGAAGAAGAAAAAAAAGAAGAAGAAGAAATATCTGTCTCGTCAATTTTAGGTTTAAACTAAATATGGTTTATACATAAAAATGATTAAAAATAATATTGTATCAAAATTAGGGATTTCTACTTTAGAAAAGTTTTGTTTTACTACGTATATATTCTCCTCTATCCAATGAAAAATTACAGATCAAATTCAATTTTTCCATTTAAATTATTTATGATATCACAGTAAAAATCCATATTGATAGTTAGCTAGTTTTTACGTGCAAGTAAATATTTTATCGTATACTAAATTAATTATGGCCGATTTATTTGTGTTTGATATATTGAACGATTTTCAAATATCTGATATTATACAAAAATTCGAATGTTTATCATTTTAAAACTATTAAACAGGTACCTATAGGTATGTATAATATACTATTATTATATAGTATTTCTAACTAAAAATATAGGTAATTAATTAATGGAATTATATGAAAAACAATACAATTTATATATAGTTAGGTACCTACCTATCTATTATCTAATTGGATTTATTGTACAAGTCAAAAATGTATAATCTAACAAAAACACAAATATATAATCTTAAAACATAGAAGATGTAGGTACCTACCTATAGTATGAAATCCATTAGATATTGTATGAAAGCAGCATAATATATCATACATCCCTATCTGTTTAATAATATATGATTAAAAAATGACGAATCTTTGAATTTTTGTATAGGTATCTATCTAATGTTATCCTGTTATCCGATATTTGGAGATCGTTCAATATCGTTCAATTATTTCTATTAATTTAATAAATATTTAAACTATTTCTTTTGATTAATTTAATCAAACATTATACTAATATAAAATATATTAATATACGTTAGATTTTAACCTTTTTAGACGTATTGCTTGAACCTTTTACTAAATATACACAATTTTTTTAAACAATTATTTTCTAAACTATAAAGAAATAAGTAATAACCAGTTTTTTTTGCTTCACGGTTTAGTTATTCCTTATAAATTTTTTAAAACATCTGTATATTACAATGAAGAATGCTGTTTCGTGTGTCTATTGTTATTTTTTTCATTTTTATAAGCCGCGTCCACTTGGCTATTAAATGTTGGTATATTATACATTTATTCACTTTTAACATTTTTTAACAAATATCCCGATTATATAACAATAAAAAGATATTACTGACAGAACTTTTTTTAAAAAATATTTTAAATATATTTACCTATATATTTATATTTATTTTATATTTTAAAAATATTACTGACACAGAACTGTTTTTAATAAACTTTAAAATATATATTAAAATATTTTATAGTTGTTGGATTTTCATTTTTCTTAAAATATTTAAAAAATTGCCTTTACAGAACTCCTTAAAAATAGGATGTACGATGTCCTCTTATACAGTGCGTGCAGAATGACAAACTCATAATGCGAGATGAGCGATCTTTTCAGGGAACCAAATGACGAGGTTCTCAAACTGATTAATTTTTGGCTAAAAAAAAGCACTACTGACACTGACACTGCTGACCGACACGAAGAAGAACAAAATCGTATTTTGGCTGTTTTTACATAATTTTTCGGTAGTTTTTCCTACCGCGTTTATCGAAAACACCAAAAAAAAATGAAAAAATGGCTTGTTTAAAATACAAACTAGATGACATTTTCTACAGGAAAATGGGGTTACATGTACAGATTGGTTTATGACTTCTGGTCAAAAAGTTGTACACAGAAAAAAAAAAAAATAAAAATCATTGTAAAACCACTAGCTGCCTCGCTCCGGTCAAAATCTAAAAAAGCCATCTGATATAATATATTCATATATGATATGAATATTAATTTTATATTATATATAAATAATACAAATAAACCATTAATATATGAATATAAGTACATTTTTTAAAAAAACGGCCTGGTGAAATGTATTAGCATGCCTAGTTTACACATCCGGAAAATATTGAAATGACGCTCCTGTGTAATATACCTAATCGCAAAGTAAAATAAATTAAAAGTAAAATAACGAAGTATTAAAAATAACAAAAAAACATAATATTAGGGAATTAATTTTGTTTAATATTTTATAATAAGGGGAAGTTTTTGATGGAAATCAATAGTATTTAGTATTTTTTCAATGGTATTTAGGGACAGTTTTTTATAATAAATTCAATATTTATAATTGGTGATTGAATAGTGACTCAAAATTAGTTTATAATTTATATACAAATACAGTGGGTATACTAATAATATTATAATATTAGTTTAATTGTGATGGCTCCAGGAGGACACGTCCCCAGACCTAAGAATAAGTGGAAAAATGGAATTTGAACTGAAAAAAGCTTTTATTAGTAGTAGTTAGAATAAGTGCACAGAACTATCTCTGGGCGGATATTAAACAAAATATTTTTAATTTTTATATCTATATTAGATACCTATATCTCTAATATTATAAATGTCTTATTTGACCTAAAATAAAAAGTTAGCCGATCCTTAATATAGGTACATATTTGTACTAAAGGTTTATATGACTATTATATATAAGGTTTATAGCATGGTTGTTATGTCATCTTATTTATATTATACAGAATATTATAAAAGTAAACTCTTAACCATTCGATACATAGACAATTTGTATTAATTAGTATTCTTATTGAATTATATAGAAATATATTTTACAGAACCTTTATAGGTAATTGTAAAATGCTTATTATTTTATTGATTTATGATAATTGTTAATGAAAAATAAAATGTTTTACTGAAAGGATAATTTCCTATATATGCACATTGCACGTGTAACTACTTATATCAGATATATCTACCTACTACTTATATCGATTATTAAATTTTAATTAATAAAATATATATACTTACTGGCTACTTTTTGGTCTTCTTCGTCCTGCAACATAATACATTTTTAATTTTCAATTTCAATTGGTCTATTAGCTTTTTATGATCATACTTACCATTTTTAATAATATAAATCTGTGGCGTTAGTATATAATATAATAATAGTGAAGCTGATGAGATTTGTAGTGTGAATCCCTAGGTAGGTAAATAGTTGTTTGTTGCTCGCGCTCAATTGGAGGGGAAAGCTTATAGAAGATTCATGTAATAGAAATACGGTAAAAATAGATAGACATACCTCTGGCCTATTCTTACACCTCTATGAATATGAAAATGTATGATATCACCCTGTCATACTATAATATAATGAAAATACTTAACGCCAATTTACACATCCCAAAGATTTTCAATGTATGTAGGTACTTGAGCATTTCAAGCGAGTAATGATAAAAATTCCAACGTTAAATTCATTTTATTTTAATATAGGTATTTGCATTCTGCAATTTTAACGAAAATAATGGATGACTAAACTCTATTAGTTTAGAACATTAATTTTCCGTGCAGTTAATTTTTAATAATTTAATGAAGGGGTGACGTAAAGTGTTCTTTAGATTTTTGCATCAGAGCCAACATTTTATAGTTACTATTCATATATTTTGAGTCAAAACATAATATATATATATACTTACTTAAGCTTATTTATATTATGATTTATTGATTGTTGTTATATTATGTACTAGGACACAATAAGTGGGTCGTAGGTACATATAGGTACTATTACACAATAGAAGTCTAATAAATTTGTCGTCAACAAAAAGTTTAAAAAGGCGGCAATGTAGTAGATATGGAAATTGCCTAATTTTATTTTATACCCATTTATATTCATAAAATTTTGTTAAATTCATTCTAGTTTTTAAAATTGGGATTCATATTCCAATTAATATACTTATTAGTTATTATTATTACAATCCACATAATTATAACGAATACGGAATAGCTAATATTAGTAAATGCATTTATTTTATAATCCAGGTAGGTATTGCAATGGCCTGCAGTGGAAAAGAACCGTCTCTGGCATCTGGCAATTCATGAAAATAGTTAATGAGCCATAAATCGTCATAAATATAAACACTTTATCCTATATCGTCTACAACTCTATATATTTTTGAACCACATAATATAATATACATAAACCTTATTATATATCAAGTCTCTTGGTACAAAAATCCCCGAAAATCACTATTTTTCAAAATACATTCTTACTGATTTAAAATTATCAAAAATAGACTTTTTAAATGAACTTTTTTTTAATTTGTAAGAAATTGTATGAGGTTTAATAGTATAATCAGAATTTATATTTCGTACTTAATTTTAAGTTATAATTAATGATAAACCAATAAAAAAAGGATTTTTTTCTAAATACGTTTATACCTTGTAAAAATTCTTGCTTTTTTAATTTTTTATTTTGTTTAGTATATTTTTTTATTCTTAAAAATTAGCTGGACGGACTTAGTTTGGAAGTTATATGAATTTACCGTAATTTACGCATTTTGAAAAATAGGTATAGCGATTTTTGAGATTATTTTACTATAACAAAAAGTAAGTACAAGCAGCGGCCAGTTTTCAAAACGTCATTAAATTCATAGGGTAAAAAAAACATTTTTATATTGTTTTAGAAAACCAAATTACATGGATCTGTGAAGTCAAGTCATTTTCCATTTTCATGATATTGCCAATTTTTTCATCAATCACATCTTACAAGTCTTCTGAAATAATTAATTATTTAATATGTATTTGGGTACTCGAGTCAAAATATGATATTAAACAAACTTGTTTATTGGTCGTGATGGAAGCCTGTAAGTAACTATAATATAAAATTATTATATTCATATTTAATATTAGTATATACCAATGATTGGAAAGAACGACATTCATGCATTCACGTTCATATTTTGTAAACGACACGCGAACGTGAACGACGTTCATATTTTTAAGGAATTTGAACGATTTTCAGCTCGTTCAAATTAAATTAAAATATATTAAAATTTCGTTATAAGCCTTATTAGATTTAAATATAATACTTAAAAGTCCAATTTCCTTGGGTTTGCTATAAAATGAAAACGATAGTTTCTATGAATCGGTAATTTTTTAGTATGTATATAAGAAAAATGTATATTTTATTAATAATTGATTAATTAAAATGAACGACCAGATGAACGCGTTCAGTTTTTTAAAGAACGTGTTTCTTTTAAATACATTTCAACGTGAACGTTAACGAGTTCATTTTTTATGTATTGAACGAGAACCTGAACGAATTCAATTTTGAAATGAACGTTCCGAACACTGGTAGGTATATATACAGACATTCTCAATAATTCAATAACATTTGAAATAATCGTCAAACACACACGTATTCTATGTGTATAATGCTATATTATATTACTTATATAGTTACTTATAGTTACTATATTAGTATTTCAGCTGTTACATTGAGATCATCAGAATATATTTTGAAATTATTTTTGGCATAAGATTAAATAGGTAAGAACTAGTATTTGAGGTCAAATATATAAATATATTATGACATGTCATCCGTAAAAAAAAAAATCCGTAGGTATGTAAATATGTATAATATTTAAAATAATTAACTATATGCAGTTAAATATTTAAGTTATTTATAAATTTATAAAATATAGGTAGTAGGTAACTTAGTTATATTAAAAGTTCGTTGATAAAAACATTAACTAAGTTAAGAAAAAGTTAGATATGCCTACTAAAAAAACAAACAAAATATAATATATAAATATATATATATATTACATATAAATAAATATGTATACTGTATACTTATATATTGTAACTTATATTTTAGCCACTATATTAGTGAAATCGTAGGTACTTTTCATGAAATGGAAATCCTTTTTTTCATACCATGAAATAAGATAAAAATTCACTAGATGGACACTTTTTTTGTGAATTGATTCCTTAAATTTGACATCGCGTAATTTTCTCCCTAATATGGTTGATCACTTAGTGTAATATTATAGTTATTGTTATACAACAAAAATTCAAAAATGAATCTATACAACGGTTATGCTATATAATTTTTTTGATATGACATTTACAAAAAAAAATAATACGTATTAAAAATATATTATAATAATTAATAGTATATATAAACACTTACCTATATATAATAATATAGTCTATACTCAGTGCTCGAATCGGTGGAGGGCGGGTCAGGAAGACTGAGTACTCCGCAACTAATCTTTTTTTTTATAATTACCAAAATACACGAAATACAAAACATTGTAGGTATTTTATTAATTATTTCATCATTAATAATTTAGAATTGAAAAAAAAAATATATGACATCCAACTGATCTAACACTGTTATTGTATCATTAAAAAAAAACATATTTAACATTTTGACATTATTGACAAAATAATAAAAATAAAAAAATATGGATTAACGCTTTGCTTAATATATTATGTATTCACCGAAGTATTTCACTGTAATCTGCAAAAAGATTAAAATCTGGGTAGGTAATAATGTAGTAATAATATGGTTAGTGTATTCAAATGACATGTAAATACCTCTTTTCAATTATCTATGGTTATAGACTTATAGCCGTGTTTATTAATAATATAGTAATTTATTTTTCATTAAATACATTTCTGATCCCGTGGGATTTAGGAAAATGTAGAGTTGTAATTGTTTCATACAAATATCATTTTTATTTTTTTCATCACGAAGATCTTTGTATATATGAAGATGATTATATTATTATAAATATACGATAACTACCTATACATTAACATAATATGTTACTAATTATTATAGTATGTTATTGTTAAACATGCCCAATACATACTATTTGATACATTCAATTCTGAGTCTCATTATTGAAAATTATATCTATTATAGGTAGAGGTACTTTTCGGTTATGTCAACTACCCCTTGGCATTGTAAATTTTCCATATTATGTTAAAATACTCAAGTAGGTATATCTTTATAGTTTTTAAATCTTTACTAACATAATTTCTTATTATCGTAACTTCCATTATTCTTATTTAAAAAATATTGAAAATATCCCCTAATCTGTTTTGAAAACCCACATCGAGTAGGTACAGTATAATATAAATGCGTTTTGGATATAATTACTTTTGGCTGCTAACAAACTGGGTGAAGTCGGAGTCACCCGGATAGTTTAAATCGAAAATATATTTTTTAATTGCGTATACAAAACCCTTGAAAATGGGTGATGTGGAGGACATCCAACGCTCGATTTTTAAGGGGGTTTGTATAGGCAATTTTAAAGAAAATTGGAGAAAAATTAAAATGTTAGATACTATTATTATTTAAATACAATTTAAAAGTATTTTATAAGGGTTTCTATGTCAGTTACATTTTATATTATATTGCACAATCTTGATATTTGCTTAGAATCTAGAGGATGCAGTGTGACTAACTTTAAGGGGTTTTGTAAAGGCAATTTAAAAAGAAAAAAATCTAACAATTGAAAAATAGTTATGTTAATATTAAAAGTAAAATAAAAGTGGTCTGATATCAATATCGTTTTATTTTTTGTATTTATACAATTTTCTGGAAAATATTACTTTCTTCGCATTTCTGATTTATATATTAGTAACTCATATGTACGTGTACCTACCTGCTACTATACATCTGTACTATAGTAATTTAAAAACACCATAGCCCGTAAAAAGATCAAACAAAACTTAAACTATAAAATATAATGTAGTCATTTTTTGTTATGTGCATTTACATATTTTAAATATCTATTTTATCAACATTTAAAATATTTTATTATAATGAATCAAAAATGATAAAAAAATGTCATCATACATTTGGTTTTTAGTGGGTTCTATATAGGCAATTTTAAGAAAATAAATTATTTAAAAGTATTTTCGAAGTGGTTCCCAGTTTCATATTTTATTATTATTTAATTATAATTGTTAAAAATGTAAGTATTTAAAAATTGTCCTTCAGTCTTTATATTACATATATACCTACTGAATGAAGTTAGCTGAACGAAGCTCTCTCAATCATTTACTTATTTTAATTCTATTGAACGAAAGATTTAAATTTCAAAATTAAACGAACTATAAACAAAAAAAAAAATTAATTTTTTCAAACGTATTTGTACGCGTGCCTATTAATGATAAGTTATTACTAATAACTATTATCCGGATGTATGGATGACCGGATAAACGTAAATCCGAACGTTTTATTTTCGGATAAAATTTTTATGTAATGCGACGGATTAAATGATATGGAATTTTGATGTAGGTATCAAATGTTTATTGAGAAATGTATATTATATATAAATACTTTTTATTATTCGTGTATTTAAATTTTAAATACACAATATTTTAAATAAAAAGTATGAAAATATGAACATTTATTAATAAATTTAACCTATGCTTGCGAGACAAATATTTAATAGGTATATCTACAAATAATTGTTTGGATAAAAGTATATATTTAAATATTTTAAATTAATCGTCTGCTCACTTTATTTTATAATAGCCTGGTTCCATTCGTGAATATGGGGGACAATCGTTTTCCTTCCCTATTTGGAGAATGATCAGTTTTGCGCATTGAGTACGTTCAAAATAGATTATTTATGTATGTATTACATATGTCTTCAAATTAAAATATTCCCCTAATGATTATTCCATTATCCGCATAATCAGTGGCATTATTTGGGGTATAGTAACTCATACAATAGCCCTAGCCTATTATTCAGGTATTCAGCTCAACCTAAAAACGTCAAATCTTAAAAATATTAATATTATTGATCATAAATAAAATATATAGGTATATTTAGAATTTACTAACTAGCTGAGTCAGCCCAAACAATTATTATAAAAACACAAATTCTGATTTCACTATTGTTACTTTTTTCGACAAAAATATTATACCATTCACACTTTGCATTCCACTGCATATTCAAACTATCTTCTTTAGTATTTTGATTAACCTCTCTTTTATCTCCTCATTCCTAATAGCATCCTAATTCCTGGGCGCCCATTTGTTTCCTTCCATATATTTCTATATTCCCTCTCACTCTACAAGAGACTATTCCCTGTTTCACATTCTACCTAATATGAACTTAATCATACACAGATTGAATAATACTGTTTAGTTCTGTATATCTTAAAATCTTCATATACCCATGGCTGAAATACATCTATATATGTATATAAAAATAAAAATATACTAAATATTTTTCAACCATGAATATTATACCCATTGTTGTTATCACTGACCTTATAACATATTTTATAATTAATTTATGCTTTTACTTTTCATTTTATAGCTCACTTGAGCTTTATTTACAAATAAAATAAATATAAATTAAGACTAAACTCGTTAACTATAAAGTAAAATAAACCAAATTATTAGATTGACACTACAATAGTCTATACTAGTATTTCTATTTAGTCGTGTACTAGACTACTTAAAAAAAAAAAAACGTTATTTTAATAAAATTATCTAAATTATAAAATAATAATCTATTTAGTTGTTATCATGGTATATAAAATTAACAATATACGGTGGTTGATAAGTGAGACAGTGATTGGAACAAAAGTTTATTGAAACAAAAGTTGATTTGAACAAATGTTTTTTAGAACATATGTCCGTTGGAACAACAGTTTTTTGGAACAAAAGGTAATATTTAGAACAAAAACTGATTGGAACAAGTATACTTTAGAATTTTTTAGAACAAATGTTTTTTTGAACAAAAGGTAGCGGTCCTGTGTAAAATACTAAAAATATAAAATATAAAAGTATGTTACAATTGAAAAATGAAAAACTGATAAATACGTTATTGAATGTAAATAGAATAATTTTTTATAGTGAAAAAATTGTGTATAAATGTATTTTATATTCTTAAATGGCTTTAGGTTTAAATGTAGATCCACATACATCAAGTGATCTTCTAAATAATGTATTGGTTAATAACGTTCGAGTTCCACAAACGCTAACAGTTCAGAATAGCACAGTCGACGAGGCATTTGCTGTCATAACTACTCATCAAAGTAATGTAATTTCATTACCACCAATGGAAGATGATTTGCCTGATGGGTATGTAGATTGTTAGATATTATATTTTATTTTACTTCATTTTAATGACTTCATTTTAGTAGGGAATGGAGATATGATTCATTTGGACAGCTATATTATATGGACCATAACACAAAATCAACTTCATGGGAACAACCTCAACCATTACCAACTGGTTGGGAAATAAGAAGAGATAATCGTGGACGTATTTATTATGTAGATCATAACACACATACTACAACGTGGCAACGTCCAAATACTGAAAGACTACAAAATTATCAACATTGGCAAGGCGAAAGAGCTCATGTGGCACAACAGGGAAATCAAAGATTTCTTTACTCTCAAGTACAATAATATTAAAAATAATATTTATTTTAATTACCTTAATTTATAGGTACTTTTTTTTTTGCATGGTATGGTAGCATGCTTTGGGAACATGTTCAGGACCGAATAATAGGCAAACTCTTGTCCCCGCAACTCCAGTTATTGAAGAAGAAGATCGTATGGGGCAGTTACCAAATGGTTGGGAAATGCGATTACAATTCGATGGTAGATGTTATTTCATTAATCATAAAAGTCGTATTACTCAATGGGAAGATCCACGTACACAAGGGTACAAACTACACTTATATCGTAAACAATTATTTAGTTGTAATGATTGGGGGTTTTTTTTTCAGAATTGAATTAATTATTGATAATTCTGACCTACCAAATGGTTGGGAAGTTAGGAAAACAACTGATGGAATTAGATATTTTGTTGATCATAATACTCGTACAACTACATTTCAAGATCCTCGTACTCGTTTACCAATTATTCAAAGGTAAATAACTTAATTATGAAATAACAAATATAAATATATTTTATTTTTATTTATAATTTTAGTTCATCTGGTCTGTACAGAGTACCTGCTGCTTATGAAAGGTCATTCCGTTGGAAATTAAGTCAATTTAGATACTTATGTCTGAGTAATACAATATTGAGTCACATAAAGATAACAGTTTCTAGACAAACATTATTTGAAGATTCCTATCATCAAATAATAAGATCTGCTGCATATGAAATGAGGAAACGTTTATATATAATATTCCGTGGAGAAGAAGGTTTAGATTATGGTGGTGTTTCACGGTACATTTTTTTACTCATTTTTAAAGGAAAAATAATAGTTTAAAAGTGTAATTATTTAATATAATAGGGAATGGTTCTTTTTACTTTCACATGAAGTATTCAACCCAATGTACTGCTTATTTGAATATGCCAACAGAAACAACTATAGTTTACAAATTAATCCGGCTTCCTATGTAAATCCAGACCATTTGTTGTATTTTAAATTTATTGGACGATTTATAGCTATGGTAAATATTTTATATACATTTTTATTTTTAGTACAAATAAATTCTATTAAAATTAAAATTATAGGCTTTATATCATGGACGTTTCATTTATTCTGGTTTCACAATGCCATTTTACAAACGAATGTTGAACAAAAAGCTTATTATAAAAGATATAGAGTCAATTGATCCAGAATTTTATAATTCTTTGATTTGGGTGCGAGATAATAATTTAGAAGAAAGTGACATTGAAATGTACTTTGGAGTCGATTTTGAAATACTTGGTCAAGTTGTACATCATGAGTTGATTGAAAATGGTGACAAAGTAAAAGTTACAGATGCAAACAAAGATGAATACATCAGATTAGTGACTGAATGGAGAATGACACGTGGCATTGAAGAGCAGACACAAGCATTGTTAGATGGGTTTAATGAAGTTGTTAAATTGGAATGGTTGAAATATTTTGATGAACGAGAACTTGAACTAATGCTATGTGGCATGCAAGAAATTGACATTGTAGACTGGCAACAACACACAATTTATCAACATTATAATCGATTCAGCAAGCAAATCAACTGGTTTTGGCAGGTACTGAAACAAATTTAATTGTTTTACATAGGCAATTAATATAAAATTGCCTAAAACAACAATCATCATATGCAGTAATTTTAAGTAATACCATTAGTTATATCTTTTTGTCCGTATTTAAGTACTCAAACTCCTAAACGGCTGAACCGATTTTGATGAAATTTTTTGTTTTAAAGTGGGTCCTTGGGTGGTTTAGATTCACAATTGAACCCAGTTAGGTAAGTGCCGCTGCAAACTGGTTCTAGGAAATTTATTTTTTGACGAAATTTAAGATTTTCTGCATATCATAACATAACCCCCCAAAAAAAAATCACAAGTTTATGAATAATTGACCTTCTGTAGAAGTTTGTACCATAGTTGGTGCTGATGTTAGATTTTGTGATATTTGTAAATATATAAAATATTTTTTAAAATGTTATCAAAATGGATTAAGTAAATAGAATATGTAAAATACTAAACACTGAGGCAAACGAAGTTGTATAAGATTGCTATGTTGTACCTATACAGAAAAGTTTCTATAAATATTTAAAAAAAAAAAAACAATCTAATCCGTGCAATTCAGCTAGTATTATATATAATCAATGATAATAAATAAGAAAATTACCATAAAGTTGCATTACATTAATAATTATTATTATAGAGTAATTATTAACATAGCACGTAAAATTCAATGGTCAATCCATAATTTTATACTTTTGATATAAAGTTTTAGGAAAATTTCTAAGCTATTATAATATGAATATCAATTCTTGATTCAGAATAGTAGATGTGAATACATAAACAAATAATGAATACACATCGAAGAAATTATTGTATTGTATGTAATATGTAGGTGGCAAGTCATTGAAATTTATGATTTCATATGTCATTTTCAATGGACTTAAATAGAGTAACTGATATTTTTTTGTATTGATATCCAATTTTTAGTTATACCAAGTGGCAAGTACTAACAATTTAACTTATGTCTATTTGTTTCTTGGATAGTATTTCAAAATGGAAAAATGTATTGACTTTATTATGAACAAATGTAATTTAGAACCACCACCATTTTTTATATGCATGCCTATTTGATTTATATTGAATTGGCTATTCAAACTTATGGTTATGTTCATATTATGGTTTAACTGGATAACGCTACTTACGAGTATTTGGGTTTCCAAATCAATACGCTTGTTGACATATTTTTTTTTTTTTACAGACTTCGGTTGTTTAATGATTATCGTAATGTGAATATAAAAATAGAATATGGTATAAATTATAATTATTATTGAAGATTATTTGACGGTTAATATATTATGTAATATTAAATATTATTAAAATTATATTAAAACAATTAATTTTAAGAATTCATGTCTTAAGTTATACTTAACTATGAAGTATTTGAATTTGAACTATCAATAGGTTATTAATATTGGTTGTAATATAATTTTGGACCCCCTGCGCTGCAGGCATTGTAACTGGTCGCTAAATTTTGCTAAAATATAACTCTAGAGTCACTATTTTTTCTATAACTGCCAAACATATTGTACATATTTAATATATCTACAATATTTTAAATAATAATTAGTAATTATTAATTATTATCTTCAAAATTAAAATACAAAACCAATAATTTTCTTATCTTCCTAGTTTATAATATCTACAATTTAACCAACTCCATAATTAAAATTTTTATAGTGTAATTTTGTTATACCTATTGCCTATTAGACAGTGTATTTTAATGTATAAAGATTAAAAAATAAATAAAAATTGTTACAAGGAAATCACTAATTTAGTAATTTTTTTTTTAATCAAATCATTTATTTCACTTTTTTTACGATACACTATTACCATGACCATGGGCTTTCTTAACTAAAATTAATTTAATTAAAAATAATTGATTTTTGTATATAAAATCTTGAACAATTATGAAGAAAAGAAAATTATTTTAATAAAAAAAAATCGGTACAGGCATTTAATGTTTTATAGCTAATTTTTTTCTTTTACAATATATACGATAGTAGTTTATAGACTATAAACATACTACCATATATATTTATAAATTAGTATACAAAAAAATTTATTTTTCTTGATTTCTAATAAATATATATTTTTAATCTTAGTTTGTTAAACAAGTTGACAATGAAAAACGAGCAAGACTACTACAATTTGTGACTGGAACATGTAGAGTCCCAGTTAACGGATTTGCTGAATTAATGGGTGAGTGATATCAAAAAATAAAATAACATTTTACCTGTATTTTTTTATTTAATTAAATTAAAAATCTTTTTTTTTATATTATTATTATAAACTTATATTCTATAATATTTAGGGAGCAATGGAGCGCAAAGATTTTGTATTGAGAAAGTTGGTAAAGAAACCTGGTTACCTCGATCTCATACATGTTTCAACCGATTAGATTTACCACCATATACAAGCTATGACCAGTTAATCGAAAAACTCAATTATGCAATTGAGGAGACTGAAGGGTTTACTCATGAATGAAACAAATATATTCGAGTTCATTTTCCTTTAGTTATTACGTTTTAAATTTGTTATAGAATGTATAAATATTTTTAAAACAGAACATTGATATTATAGCCCTTTAACATAAAAAAAAAAAAACGGTGAACTGTATTTTACCTTTACATGGTTTCAAAATACATTTCTTTAATTTATGCTCTCTGTTTTTAATTATGTGTATCGTTAATTATTTTTGTGAGTTATAGTGTTTCTTGTTATATGCCTCCCATTCATAAGTTATTATTCATAGATTTTAAGAACATATGTTTTTATAAATAAGCAGTGCCATAAAAATCATAAGTGCAAGCAATGCATTGCACAGGGCCAATGGGCCCCATCGTGCCATCAATTGTTATTTTTGTCTTTAGCACATTTTTTTCATTTTTTTATGATAATTATTTTATATTATTATTTATTATTATATAATAAATTATATTATTAATTTATTATTTTATATCACTGTACTCACAAATAAACTAAAATGATGTGTTGTTTTCTTATTTCTATGTTTATTAATACCCTATTTTTAGTTTATCCTATTTTATATTAAGTTTATATTACCTATAATTTACATTTATAAAATAATTTTTGTAACCTGTATATACTACAAACCTTGTAATTGCTGACTGGCTTTAATTAATTAATAATAGTAATAATTATTTTATATTATAATTTTGTGTTTTATTCTATTATGTAATAGATATATTACATTATCAATGCATATATTTAATTCTATTTTTATAATATTGACATCGCTAGTCAGAAGCTAGCATTACAAGAAAATACCCCAATAGTCTGTAAAACTGTTTTAAAAAAAAGTATGTGCTACATGTTTGGAAAGCTCATCACCAAGCTATATAAATATTCTAATGGTGTCTAAAAACATTATGAAAATATTTCTTACAACTAAAAGTGGGTGAAAGAAATGTGAACAAAGCACCACAATCCAAATTAGATTTTATATAATTTATTTTACTTTTATGTTTGTGGGAAAGAATATTGAAAGTGTTGATATAAACATTCAAGATTCTTGTAGTAAACCATTGGATCATTATTAGAATTAAGACAAAACTTCAATGAAATTGTTTTAACTGCTCATAATTTGTGTTCTAAATAAGGTATATTTAATCTAAATTTCAATTGAAATGCCAAATACTTACCAGATTATATTTTGAAGAAGTCGATGGCAATTGGAATAATTTAGAATTAAAATATTTTATCCAGTGGAAGATACTGTTTTAGTACAACTTAAAATTAGATTTAAAGGATTACCTTGCAACCCTTACATTGTTTTAAACTCGCTATTCTCCACATAAAATAATCAATTTATGACTTGTTCCCTACACTCTTATACGTTATATAATAATCTTCTCTCTTCCTAAAATATGTATTCACGATTATTCATATGCTGATACAAAATCAAGTACTTTCCAGCCTTGTTTTTTCTTTAAATCCATGCCCTCTATACATCATCATATTCTAATCTACACTTTCCAACATGCCCATTCATAACACCAATAGATATTATCTATGATATCACCCTAATCACTATATTTCTCACTTCCTGAAATTCCTTGCATTACCTCATCCATCTTCTGTCAGAACACTCACTTTTGGCTTTCCTCACTTGTTTACATCCTACGGCCTACATGTGAAGTATGTGCAGTAACTATCCAATACCTTATTCTTATTATATAGGTACTCGTATTTCCTAAGTATGTTATTTTATACCCATCACAGATTTCTCTTGCTTTCTCCCATTTTCACTTTATTTCTTGCACACAGCAAATATTACATATAGCAATATTACATTCTTCCTCCTCAAAAACGTCTGCTAATTTTCTGCTCTTGCCTGTCAATGTTCCTACATTCCACATACTTAATCTAATTTTGTACCGATCCTGCATACTCAGTCGTGAATCTACTCCAAAATAATTTGGTGCTTCCTCTACAACATTAACATCACAGCCGTTTGATAGTCCCACACATACGACTAATGAAACGGCTACCTCACTCACCATCTAACTGGTACTAGTCACCTCATCCCATAGGCTATCTCTACACCCAACTGCAGCATTTCCTCTTGTTCTCCTCACGTACATTCGAAAAGGGACTATACTCGTTTACATTTTGTTTGACTCGTACTCTTTTTACTATACATACTTACTCAATATTCAATATAGGTAAATATATATTACTTGTTATCTATATATTTTTATATATATATATATATATATTTCTATATATTTATTATCAGTAGAGTTACTAATAACCTACCACTTTTATCAGAGTTAACACGTAGTGAACAATATGACGTTTTTGAACAGTAGTCGTAGAGTTAATTCTGTTTTCTTGAATGACACACGATTGACTATAATTAACTCGAGTTTTCAAAAGCACCCCTTCACAGTAAACTGTAAGTTGTATTATTTTCTTAGAGGGTTTTTAAACAATATTGAATGTTTATAAATCTGATGTTATAAAAAGTTTTTTCTTATAATACAAATATGACATTTTAATGCTACTGTAATTGACTTACGGATTAAAATTAAAGTTTAAACTTTAAACACTAAAATTCTTACTACCAATTAAGAAGATAACACAATTTTCGAAATAAAATCATCAAATATTTTAAATATAAGACCAATATACTTAAAGATTCCATGACACATGAGATGCTCACACTAAAATAATCCATTAGGTACCTACTCAATTACATAACAGATTCAATTATTAATAAACGAGTCATAATCTATTAAAAATATTATATTGTAATTTATAATTATAGATACCTAATACTATTATTCATGACATAATGTATAAAGAAAATAGAAATAGATTTTCGAGGAATCGAAAATTGTTTTGTACCACAATTTTTTTATGAATCGATTATTACGTTTCAATTAATAATCAATCGAAAAATTAATTCATTAGTCAAAAATTACTATCCTTACTATAATAAAGTACCAACTAGAATCAATTTGTTATCAAAAAAGCACTTTACTCCAAAAACTACTTGAAAGTGTATACATACAAAAAAAAATTTTTTAAAACCGTTATTTAAACGTCATTAAAAAAACGTTGAGTTATTTGTAATATGTAGGTACATACTACTCAATCATGTGTGTAGGTAGAGAATTATGTATTTAGTATATTCTTAAATAAATCAATAAATTAAATATTATCAAAATATCTTTATTTTAACTTATATTTAATTGAAAAAAAATTACATCAGTACATCACTCTTTAACATAAACAAAAAATCTAATAATGTTGACATTATGAAAAAAAATATAAAAAACATTATAACTCCACTAAATACACAGAAATATATTTTCAAATTATTTATGGAAAAAAATATAATATAATTCTTATACAATGAACTCGTTATTCAATATTCTCAGTAGAGAGAGAACGAGCTTTAACTAAATCAAATCGTCCAGCTTTAATCATATCATCTTCCCACTTGAGAAGTAGATCCTTATACTTATCATTTTCCATAGAAGCTGCCTCAATGTATTTTTTTTTACTATTTATATCCATTTCTTTCCATTTATTAGCAATTGTTGCCATATATATTTGAACAGGCACATTTCCACGATTTTGTATTTCTTCAGTTACAAATGTTAAATATGCAGTAAGAGGCTTACGAGGTTTGCCTAATTCTTTTAATTCCTAAAATAAATTTATAAAATAACATAACATAAATAAATAAATAAAAATATATTTAATAATTATACATACTTTTTTAAGTTTGCGTTTGGTTTTATATTCTAGTTGCTCATACTTAATTCGAAATAACTCATTTTTCTGGTCATCAGTTAAACTCTCTTTATATGCTTTAAAACTTTCTTTGTATTGTTCAAGTTCTTTATTATAAATATTAATCATTTTTGTCTTAGAATCTTCATCAAAGTTTTTCCACATATTACTTAAAATACGCATAGCATCTAAAATAAAAAACTTTTAAAAAAGTGAAATATAATTGTATAATCAATTTACTATTTTGATTCAACTTAAATAGGTACTTTAAATTAAATTCAATAATAATTTTAATAAACCAATTAGTAGTGAATAAACTAGCACTTCACTCGTCAAATAGAATGTAATATACATGCTCGGTGACCAATGTAATTTACAGAGAGGCACTAGGAATTAAGACTTTTTGTTCTATGCACAATTTGATCCTTATTTGGATAATTTGATGCAAATTTTTTCAAACGGAACAAAATATCTTAAGAAGGAAAATATCACATTTGGATTCTTTGTTCCGTTAGAATGCTATTGGTTTTACAATGATGTGTTTTTTATCTTTTTCGGGAGAAGGAGTTAAGTAGGACTTTTGAATGATTTGCTTTCAAATTTGATATAACCACAAAGTATCCACCTGACGAATGAAGTGCTTTTACCCCCTACTTATTAACTTTTTAAACTTTATATTATATTTAATATATTTAAAATAATTTTATTATTATTCATTATATTTTTATAATATTACATAAATAATTATTATTAATTAATTAAATTATACATATTTCAACAGTTGTCAACAAATCAAACCTTGTTATATATACAGACAGGTGTAATTACTATTGACCACAGTAGCGTATTTACGATTTCCGTCTAGGGAGCAATATGAGAAAAAAATTGGTACATCAGTTGAACTTTGTCCCCCCAGGATCCCCTAATTTATTATATTACATTTATGTGACATGCATTTATATAGGCAATGTTTTTTTTAATATGACGCTGGTTTGTTCTATCCATACTGTTTATTGTTTACTATGTAACAAACTTATTTTGGTACTTATAATTTTTAATATCAAATTCTTTATTTAACAATTTATTATATTACAAAATAATATGGTTATTTGAGCTTTTTTATCCAACATTTCTTCTATATGCACATGAATATTGTGATAGATGTTTAGCATTACCAAACTATTTATGGATAAGGTGTACTAAATTAACATATAGGTAGGTACACTTATTTCCATTTACAATCATAAAAATTACAATACACAATTTACTACTGATAACACACAAATACAGTTATTATGGTTACGGTTCAAGTTTAAAAAAAAATTGAAATTGATAATTTTTTTTAAAAAAGGCTCTGGGGGTAATATATCACTCAAATTGGCCCCGTAATACACCACTGATTGACCATAATCTGCTATGGTATTATCCATAAGCGGAACTAAACATTTTTATTAGACTATGCAAAAAAAAAAAAAAAATTGCTGCATTTATACTTTTACTGTATTCTATCCATTTATAATTTTCAAACCATAATTTCTGAAAACTGCGAAATCGATCTCCAAATTTCACTTTGGAAATGAAAATGAAAATGTTAAACAACAATAAACAAAATAAATCATAATATTATTATCTCGACATGTTTGTAGGTACTTTATATATTGCGATAACAGGGTTTACATTTTTTTTAAATAAGTATGGTTTGGAAATTTATAATGATCAAACTATATTTTTGTTTAATAATTTTTTTTTTTTTTTGCAATATTCATAATAATATGTTCATAACTTAAATATTATATTATATTTAAACAGGGCTCATTAGCCTGGGCCATGGCCCAAATCGTAGTTCTGCCTATGTTATTCCAATGATTTTACATTTAAACCTACTTTTATTGTGAGTGTTAAAATCAGTTCCAAGTTCCATTTTCTTGGAAAACCAACAAACACAGGTGTAATCTTACTTTAAAGGGGATAACAATAAAATTGATTTAATCAATTTATATCTCTAATTTATTATTTTTTTTATGTCATCAATCAACACTCTTAATATAGGTACTACTTTTATAAAATTATTTGAATGTTCTAAATGTGAAGCGTCTTTTAAATGGAAAGCATAGGATGAAATTTTAGAATCTAGGACAAAATCCCTCTGGGTTAAAAAAACACAGGACAAAATCCCCCCCCCAAGATAAATAAAATAAAAATGAATGAAAACAGTAATGAAGCATAAATATTAAATACAAGTAGATGATTTTTTTTAAATACTCACTCCTATATCCTTGACCTCTCCAAAATATATTTTTTTTTATTAGGTATTAAAACATGCTAGAAATAATATTAGCATCGTATTTTTGTATTATCTATATATTTAATTTTAATATTGTTCAACGGTAGTCCTTTGGTTGGGCTATAAGTGTACTTATACATTTTTATTTTACATGTACGTATTTAATAAATTTCAAAACCCCTTTGCATCATATTGAATTGATTTTTTTTTTTTTTTTTGGGGGGGGGGGATTTTGTCCTGTTTTTTCAATCATGGGAGAATTTTGTCCGAGGTTGATATTTCGGGGGAAGGGGATTTTGTTCGTTTACCGAAATTATATCCCTAAAATCCCACATGAAAAATAACTCATCACTTGAAAATGTAAAAACTAAGGTAAACAATGTTTTATGTTAGATATAGGTAGGTATATTGTACTTCTTTCTAATATTATTGAATTCAATATCTATAAAGTTAACATCAAATAATTAACATTTAGTTAAAATTCTTACCTTTAGGATTCAA
This sequence comes from Pemphigus obesinymphae, assembly GCA_025469235.1. Classification (NCBI taxonomy): domain Eukaryota; kingdom Metazoa; phylum Arthropoda; class Insecta; order Hemiptera; family Aphididae; genus Pemphigus; species Pemphigus obesinymphae. The sequence continues at coordinate 701 of JAIPRL010004498.1, read as the reverse complement.
ATTATGTTTCTCCAATAATTCTGGCCTTTTTTCTCGAAGAAATTGAAAAAATGGAGGATTGGGTTTTTTGGGTTTTAGTGGGAATTCTAATAGATTTCTCACTACTTTTTGAGTAACTCCAGTATTATGAAATTCAAAAACAGAATTTGCACATCTAATTATAAATAGAAATATTATTTTGTTAAACTAGAAATAATAAAGAGCACAACATATTTTTAACATTAGTTTTGAAGTATATACCTATTAATAAAGAAGTTATTGTTCCAATTGATTAGTCTCAAATTATTCGTCATAAACTGTTTGAAACCCATTTTGAGGTAAATGAATTATTCTTTCAACGACTTAACTTCACAAGTTTCAAATGTTATTATTTTGTCACTACATACGAACTAACGCCTAAAATTGAGAAATGAGATTTGAGTCTTGAGACGACTAATCACTTATCACTAATCAAACAATATGAAAATAATATGAAATGTGAATAGATAATCAAAATATAACAGAATATAACAACGGAATAATTAGTATAGTACTATAATATAAACAAAATGATGTTATTCAAGAGCACGATTTTTCCTAGTCGAGTCTAGAATTCTAGATTAGAGAATTGAATGTGGTAAAATACACGGACTAAGATACTATGGACTGGTATCGCTTAGATGGAGGGTGTAGAGGGGAACGGGTCGCAAAAGTTTCATAAA
>JAIPRL010004497.1:0-37661 GCA_025469235.1 Pemphigus obesinymphae | reverse complement strand
GGTGGTAGTTGAGTGGCCTGGGCGGAACGCGTGTTGTTCATTTCGAGGTTTGAGGTGTTTCTTTAATCTTGAGAGGATGATTTTTTCAAATACCTTTGATAAGGAAGTGAGAAGGGAGATGGGCCTGAAGTTGTTTGGAATTAGGTGATCTTTCCTTGGTTTGGGAATCATTATTATTATGGCCTTCTTCCAGGACTTTGGAAAGTACGATAATCTGAAGCATGAAGTGAAAATAGAGGCTATGAGTGTAGATGCCGATTTCGGGAGGTGTTTGAGGATCTTGTTTGTGATGTTATCGTGGCCGGGGGCTTTTGCTTGAGGGAGGTGGTTTATTATATCCCATACTTCTTTGGGAGTGGTAAAATCTGATTGGAGGGGCTCCTGGATGAGTTCGAGCATGGTGATGGTTTCGTTGACTTCGGTAAGTTCCGGGCCGGGGTTGTTTTGGAACTGTACTTCCATGGAGTCTGTAAATATTTCGGCCTTGGAGGGGTCGTCGTAAATTTTGATGCCTTCAGGGGATTTCAGAGGATATGTAGGTGGAACTTTGTGAAGTAGGCGACGGTTTAATTTATAAATAGACTTATCTTTGAAGGTGAGAAAAGAGGCAAAAACGTCCCATATAGCTTGGCGATGTTGGGTTAGAAGTTTTTTGACATACGGGAGAGTTGTTGATTGCTAGTTGAATGGGGTTATGGTCTGAGGAAAGATCATTGTGATTGATGAAATGAAGATTACGATGAAGTAAGTGAAGAAGCGCGATGTTCAGAACATCGGGCGTATACGCGTTTTGGTAGGGGTAGTGTGTGGGTGAATCCGGTGCGCAGATATCATAAGTGTTTGAACGTTCCATGTGGTGTAAGAGGAATCTGCCGTTTTTGTTTGATGTGCAACTGTTCCAGTAGGTGTTTTTGGCGTTTAAGTCACCGGCTGCGAGGAAGAGGCCGCCATGATTAGTTAGGGTGTCTAAATCACTGTCAGTAAGTTGATCTTTTAGGCTCTTGTAAATTGCCGATATACGACATGGGTCATTTCCAAGCATGATTGAAATAGTTGTAGAGTCCATTTTTGTACTAATATTCTCATGGTGGTGGACTATTTTTCGACGCACAAGGATGGCAGTGCCTCCGGAAGGTGATGTTCTGGGTTTGGGAGGTCGGTCTTGCCGATAGGTATGAAAATTTAGTAATTTGAGTGGAGTAGCTGAGTTTAGGTTTCGCATAGTAGTATGATGTCTATATTATTTTTGTTGGCGAAGATTTCTAGTTCTTGGGTTTTTGTGGAGATGCCGTTGCAGTTCCAAAAAAGAATATTTGTATTATTCATTTTGAGGCACAGGGTTGAAGTCGTTTAGGATCGACATGATTGAAGTGAGTATAAGATCTTTGGCTATGGGGTCTGTGCAGTTTTGGACAGAGAGAAGAAGTTTTTGGACGATTTGTAAGATTTTTGATGCTGAAATGATTGGTTCGTTTGTTGTTGGAGATTGATTTGATTGAAGAGGTTTGCCTTGTGTGATTTGAGCGTATGAAAGTGATCCTCGTGTTTGCGGTGGAAGAGAAGGCTTGGGTGATGGTGGGGGTTGGTGTCGCGTTTGGGGGTTTCTGATTTTTTCGTTTTTCTCATTAACTAGTGTTATGTAGCGGGGGCAGCCCCTGTAGTTCGCAGTGTGGTCACCGTTGCAATTGCAGCATTTAGCCGGTGTATCTTTGGATTTGGTACACTCCTTTGTGATGTGGTCACCACCGCACTTTACGCACCTAGGTGGGTGGCCACATTGCAGGGAGGAGTGGCCAAAATTTTGGCAAGTGAAACATTGCGCTGGGCAATAACTATTGAAGCTATTTATACTACCTCTTATACGTATATTCATTCCTTATTTTGTCCTCTCTAATCACTTCACTCATCCACCTTAACCTTAACTGTTTCAAATACATTGAAAAATATGAAAAAAAAATAGGTCAAAATGGGGGGTTACCATTTAAGAAAAAAATTTGTATTGCATATGCGCATATTTAATCAACAGTACAAAATGTTTATTACTATGTACAACAACTAACTAAATAAAAAAATAAAATTCAAATTGCATGGCTTTGTACAAGGATATTGAGTGTTTTCGATTAGCATTTCCACACTGTATAATATGTTATCTTATAAGTAAATAGTTATTATAGGTACCTAAAATATATATAATAGTTTAAATATTGTTAATTTTACTACCCGTTGAAATTAACTTGATATAGTTTTTTTTTAAATATACTACTTTATATTTTGGTGAATATTATTATGCTTATTTCTTTACATTAAACTTCTTTAAATTAATATATCTAGTATGTCTTAAATATTATGCACCCACATTAAAGTACAAGTAACTCATTTAGAGAAACTTTAAACTTTATTCAATGGACTATAATTTATATATTATCAAAATATTGGGTGCTGCCTGCAAGTATATATTTATACTACACAATTAATGCATAATATGTAAATACATAAAGTATAACAATTCTAATTTGATTGACAACAAAATATAATTAAAGTATCAAATTAGTAAAAATTATTTATTTTAAGTTACTATATAAATTTAATTCGACTAACTAGGTACGAAATTTAGTTAAAATATTGAAACAAATTTATTTTAAATGATTTTAGATTTAATTTGTTTAACTATAAAAATCAAATTGTTTTAACTGAGTATTTTAGTTGGCCGTATATTAACTCGAAAATATAGTTAAAATAACAATCATTGTATTTGATTTAACTATATTTTTTTCTATATGTATAATCTATATTTTTTGGTTCTCGGGGTCTAGTACCCCTAGACCCTCCTTCTCATTGACACACCACTGGCTCCCTCATGTCTTAACAGCGAAAACTGTACATTTTTTCGATTTCCAGATAATGACACATTGGCATTATAGTGATTCGCGATGTAATTACTACGATAAAATGTCACGTGATAGAGTAACGTACGATGAAATGTCCGACAGTGATGAGCCGGAGACATATTTTGTGGGGGGGGGGGTCCGAAATATAACTTGAAATGAAATGTAAATAATCAGAAAAAAAGTCATCAACTTTCTGTTTTTGCCGACTACTTTACACTTTCCAGGGGGGGGGGAGGGCGTTACGCGATGAATTAACCCGCGATTTATCTAATTTATTTTGATAAATATATGTCATCAGTCATTTATATTTATAAAACCATTATATATTACATATAATTTGTTTTTATTTGATTGTATACGGTCGTAAATAAATCAGAAATATTTTTAATTCGAAATAGCTACCAGTATTGTATTATATTATACTCGTAATTATTAAAATACAGAAATGGTGGTTCAGGTAGATTCCACACCGTTATACAGCGGATATTAGTTTATTGCGAGACGAATCATCGCCGACTAGATTTTTGATATATTTATCAAATTAAATTAGATGTATTTAATTTTAAATATATTCAGTACATATAGGTTCATATAATATATACAATATGTAAAATGTCGCGGTCCAGATAATACGTATTTAGTAATGTAAATCCAGTAGTAAATATAGTCTAGTAAATTATACAGCAGCTCCGGTAGTTCGGAATAATACGTGTAGGTACCTGTTTTTAATGTATTTTGATTATTTTGAATTAATTTTTTTTTATGGATATAAATGGTGAATAAATTTTACTAAACAATTTAATGTTCCAAATACGTGTATACATAATATTAATATCTTTTTTAACGATAAACAACGGATTACTTGATTTTCGCTTGTAAAAGTTTGAAAAATGATTTTTTTGCCCATGGTTCTATGAATAATAAAGAAAATTATGGAAATGTATACACTTCGCAGCTTTTACTCAATGTGTCATTAGCTGGAACTAAAAAAAAATGTACAATTTACGCTGTTAGATAAGTGGCAGCATAATGAATCCCAATATTAAAATATTTTAAATTGTTGAATAATATAAAAAAAAACACGTAAAGAATTCAATAATATGGTTCAAAACTTTTATAATGCGTTAAAAACATTTAAAAATCGATTTTCAGACCTAGCTTTTTCAATTTCGCTTAATTCTATTACGTAATTCAATTCCGCGTAATTCTTATGAGGCATATCGCGATTCGTGATAGTTTGTTTTAAATCATTGCCTTATTATCATTAGTATAAAACAGCAATCTTAAAGTACGAACTATACACCTTTCCTAATATAAATCTTTCAACGGACTCGACTTATTTTGGCCTTTTCGTAAATACATAATAAATAATAATATAAATAAAATATATACTTATAGTGTAATATTTTCCTCTCTTTCGATCATAGAATATGATCTTATTTCTATGAAATGTATTTTCTTAATGTAATTTACTCACTATTGGTGTTCCAAGTAAATTCTACGGTAAAACAATTTGTTTTTAATAAATAAACATCTACCTACATTCGGCGGTACCTAAAATTCGAGGGTATGGTAATTCCGTGTAATTGTACAAATCATCTATTTTAAGGGGGATTTCCCCTCATAAAATATTTCATAAATTAGAACACAAAGTTGTTAAGTGCTAATACAGTAAAACTGGTCACTGATCACTGTATCATACCCATAGTTATCTGCAGTTTAACGATCTTAGATAAAAGAATCAAGACTTCTCCTAATTTAATTCTTGATTAAACATTTCTGAAAAGATTATCATACTGAAATTGTGGACAATTGGTCGTTTTGATATTATGCGATAAGTAGGTAATAGTATGTATTTACACGGTTACATTGAACTCTGAACATCTATTTTTTTAAGAAACCTCTTTATTGTGAATAACTTATTTATTTAACACACTGAAATCTTACATGAGTAAAAATATTTAATAACTTTTATAAAAGCTAAACAAAACCTGCAATTATACCTATAGTAGGTAAGGTACCATAGATTATATATAATCAATGCTAATATACCTATAGGTACACAATTAAAATGTTTCAAATAAAAAATAAATTTTTCGGTCTTAAAATAATATTTAATTAAAAAAAAACAAATTTATCCAGTCTTGTTAAATTACAAAATATTATAATAAATTAATAAATAATAATATTCAAGTGTGACCAGCTCCGAGCACTAATAAATATTTGTTGAATATTTGAATAAAATATAATTAAAAAAATAAAATACTCACCAAATGGTCATGACGTTTGTATATTTATTACTTTATCAATAAATTACTTATTAAAATACGTTTGCAAAATAATATATATTTCCGATTTATATCACTACCTACTATTTATACCCTAACCCGCGACCGTTTTTCCCTAAACTTAAAAACAAATTTTAAAATTTAAAATTTACAATGAAATAAGATCGTATACGTCGTCGAATTCGCGAAGGGAATTTTATATAATTTTCCACACAAACGTGATTAATGAAAAATAATATCGTATACCGCGGTCGCATATTGGACACTCATTAGCGGTATAAGTACTTAATATTACCTATTCTACCGAGACAAAAGTATGTTGAATTCTATGGGGGAAAAAAAAAAATTCAAATATTGGAACGTCTGACTGTTCGGTACGCATTAGTATATTACCACAGAATAAAACATTAGATGTGAATATTTTGTAATATCTTTATACTAGTATTATATTATTTTCTAAAGATTTTACCAATTTATTGTAAATATAGTATAATGTGTTCTGAACAATTATTTCAAGGGAGTGATAAAGATGATGTAAGTTTCAATTATTATTTATCAAATTATATGTCAAAACGTACAATCAACAAATTTAAATATTAAATTTGGGTCTTAAACTAAAATATTACTTATGGGATAAGTAATATTTATTTATTTATTTCGGTTATATATATAACATATACATATACCGTATAATATACGGTTCACTCAGAACCGTTTTTTTTTTTATCGAATGCAATGATTTATCTTGCCAAACATTGTACTAACCTTACTTAAAATTCCATTAAAAAATATACAAATAAAATATAAATCAATATTTATACCTTTAACTTTTGTTTTCATTTATAAACATATTTTTTTTCAATAGAATTTTATTATTAATTTTATTTACAATTCATAATGAATTTTGTTTTTTTTATTTTTTTAAATAAAAAAATAAAAAAATTTTTTAAATAAAACTGCAGTTTTCTAATATTTATTATTTGTGCGTATATATTGACATAAGTAATATTGCCAATATCTGTAGCTGTTAGGTAATTGTTAGGTAATAGCAGTCGCGATGTAGTTTTCGACAAATTCAATCGCGGGGTCAAACTGTATACTAGAACAAATCTCCGCGTCCTTGGACTTCAAAAATATAATCAGTTATATGCGCGTGATAATACATTACATATTTATTGTAACTTATACTTACCTATACATCAATATTAATATAGGTACTGACTACCGACCGATTGACGAACACCAATTAGAAAATAGATATAATTAGTTATTACTGTAAAGATGTACTGTTAACATAATATTATTATGTGACTTACGATGTATTTTATATAACGTCGTAATATTATAGATCATAAAGTCAATACTTATCCATTATTCGTATTCCAATATAGTAATAATTGCACCGGAGCCGCCTAACAGTTTTAATCATTTGTTTTCTGTTCGCATCGCGCCATGACGGATACCTATTATACTCGTCGTCGTGTGCCATCGGAACAATATACCTAATAATATTATATACACACTATAAACACTCACGTTTACCCAGTGCTTTTTTTTTTTTTTTATTCTTTTTTGTTTTTTAATTCCACTCGTCTCCGCGAAATAAATAATTAATTTAAACGTATCTAAAAAAAAATCGTATACACATGTATGAAAACCAGTCTCCTTTGAATGAAAATAGCAATAGGAAGGCTGCAGGCGCATATAGGCTAATTATTATTATACGACCCTCAAGGCACACAATATTAAACTACCGAGACATAAGGTAATACCAAATGAATGTCCCACATTCGCCGGATTTATACACAACATATACGATTACATACGATATAATATTATATAGTATATAATATAAACTCGTACTGTATGACGTACACCTACCGCTGGGCCGGCGCAAGGTTAGGTATAAAATATATACGTTTACGATATAGGCGGTGGCGACTCCGACCTATCGTCGCTATAGCCGATCCAGGCCGAATAAATCATAACACAATAATATTAATATGTTATTATTATAATGCCAGTGTTCATAATTCATGCCGTATAGAAAATTTACACTATATTGTGTACAATATATTATTATGTGTGTATTTTGTACACCAGGAAATCTCGATCTGTCCGCGTAACATAAAAGTTAGAGAATTGAGGGCTGACGCTGGTCAATTTACCATATATCCGTGTATACAAAATAATTTGTATCACCGCTAGATTTGGATAGGTATATTATATAATATATTATATCAAAATATATGGATTTTCTCTGTATTATACTGTTATAAAAACTGTAGCTGTATATATTCGGTAGACGCTATATAGACACCATGACAGTGATGACGGTACATGCTGGGCTAACGAAATTGCGACAAACGGGTCAACGGGATGTAGAACGAAAACGATTCAACGAGATTATCCAAACTGGCGACGCAACGTTCGTGTTTCTGGAGACATTATCGTGTTCGTTCAAAAAGCAATAAACGTTAAAGGGTTTTTGTTTTTGACAACTTATCGACAAGTGACAAATTGTATTTTAAAATAAAAAAAATCCAGGGAAGCACTTCGCACGTCGGGTAACATATAGGTGGAGGATGTCGGACAATTGTCATTTTGATCCACGGACAGGATAATGATAAGTGAATGATAAATAATTGCATTCGATAAATACGATTTTGAGCGGTGTTATTTATTTATTCATTTTTTTTTGGGGGGGGGGATTAAAAAAATGACCTCTTTAAAAATAAACTATAGAATTTATTTGCTATGAGAAAAGCTCTTTTTGAAATGTATTATACTATCAAAACATTTTTCAATTATAGTTTAAAATTATAAAATTATCGTTTTCTTCTAAGTGCCTCTTGTGTTCTCATTTAATCAGATCTACGCGATTTATAAAATATTCGCATGTATCTATTTATATCATTAGATATTTATTAATTTATGTACCTATATATATAATTATATAAGGCGTTTAATTTTGCAAGGCCTATGGAAATATGAGTTTTGTGTGGATAAAAAAATTGTTACTTCGCTTGTCAGGTAGGATATTGGTAGTGGATACATTCAATTTGAGAGCAATAATAAATCATTGCATTCAATAAAGCGATTTTGAACTGTGCTTCGGTATAAGTATTTATGATAATTTTGTTTGTTATTTTCCTAACTTTTATAAAATATTTCTGTTATAAAAGGTAGTTTTTCTTCACGTTTAAGGAAATTACTAGAAAAATTATCTTTTAAAAGTACAAACGTGAACTAATTTACTATCAAAAAAGCTTTTTACTCCTACTCCAACCTCTTCTGGCCGAAAAGTTGCACATAGAGAAAAAAAAGTAAACATCATTGCACGAGTAAATACAATAGATATTAGATTCCTATCTCCGTTCAAAATCTAACGTGGTAGATTTTAAAGCTTGGAATAAGGTCCCCGGCTACCCCCTTAGCACCGGCCATGCAAGTATTAGGATTATATGTAGGTATATAAATAATAAATATAGAGGGGTACAATCCTTTAAAGTGTGATTTTCTACTTAATGTTTACTATCGACATTGAAATCTTATTGCACCATTATAATATAACTAAATCACTACCTAATCAATATTGTGTTATTATAGTTATAGTAATAAGTATACATAATAGTTATTTACTTAGGTCTAGTTGAACCTAAAATGACGCCACTATCCTAGTAGCGAGAATAGCCCAGCGAAGAAAAATGATTTCTATATTCACTTGCTTGCTCATTTACTCGTCCGATTACTATGCTGAGTACTCTACTTTTCGTTCATATTGGTCAAGTATTCAGTCTACACTGTCTGTCATGGTTGACTACTCGTTAGCCGTGAACAAGGCTTAATACTCTTAACTCTATATGGTCCGAAAAGTTTTACGTTATACGATGACAGCTATAATTCAATATATCTTCTTACAGTGGCATATTTACGGGGGGAAGGAGGGTCCATAGGGTTTCCTCCCCTTCGGAGGCTTCTTTTTGTGGTTATTTTAAATGGTTATAATAGACAATTTTAATTTGTCAAGATTCAATGAGAAATATTAGGAAATGTGCTGACACGTCTTGACAGTTGATAATAATCATACGTATTGTGAAATAAAAATATTTAAAAAAATTGATTTGATTTATGAGTGGATACACTGTAATTTCAAAGGCAAGTAACTGTAACTGTCAAAGGCAAGCACAGCTAATATATCACAGATTTCTATACTAGTATAGTACTAGTAGTAGTACTAGTATAGTATAGAAATCTATGTAATATATACAATAAGAGTCGTGGAGGTAAGAGCATTATATCAAAATTTCTTAAATATTTCGTTGTTTTATGATTTGTATTGTAATTATTACTTTAAATATTTAGTAGTTACCAGTATGGTATGGTATCTTATAAATACATTTAATATTAACGGAAATTGTTTGGCCAAAAAATGGGAAGCAATAGAGCCCATGAAAAAAAGATAAAAGTTGTTGATTCGTATTTTAAAAGAATTGACAAAAGTAAGGCTATAAGTGTTACAATTTACACCATACACTATGAAAGACAAATTATAATTGATAGGATTTTTAAACTAAATATTTTGAACTTAAAACTTTAAAAAGTTATTCGGTAAAGTTTATTTAGGTATATATTTAATAATATGTACATTATACATATATAATTAATTAATTATATATAATATAATTGCACCTAGAGACTAATGAGCAAAACTATTAAATTAAACCAAACTAACTAACTAAACTAACTATACTTATATCGACTGTGAATATAGATATAAATAATTGCAGTTTATTAATTTGCTTTTACTGTTTGAAGTTTAAAATTCTTTATTTATCTACTAATTTAACATTATTTATTATTTATTTACTATTCAATTTTTTTCACTGTAAATTGTGAATCTGTATTGTAGCTTGCAATGTTAGCATTAAATAATTTTTAAAAATGTATTAGCTTTATTTATATATAGTTTAATTTAAATAATAATTAATTTATCTCTGTTACATTTTAAATAATGTAAGTTGTAACTATCATGTATTTAGTTTTTAGTAAATATATAGATTTGGTGTTAAAGAAAGACATAGATAAGATATATAGAAAAATAAATAGGACTGATACTTACATATTAGTCCATTAGTGGACCTAAAACCATAACTATGGATTTTATAGGCTATAATTTATAGAAAATAACATATTGTAGTGGTGAAACTTGGTGTAAGTTTATGTGATTATGATTACACCCCTCCCCAAAAAAAGAGTTATAAATACGCTACTAGCATCGTAGGAATATTCAAAATTTCAAAGTTCAATTTTATAAATTCTGAACTCAAGAACAAAAATACGTAGATATTATTAGCAGGGCCGTTGAGAGAAAATCCAGGTCTGGGTTGTAATAGAGTTGGGCCCTCGATTTTTTTAGGATACATTTATACGAATGACTTTTTTTTTTGCTTATTTGTCACCGTTTTTAAAGCGCTAATTCCAATATTATATTAATATGTATTTATACAAAAAAGAAAAAGTAATTCATATAAATTGCATCTATGGTATTACAATTGATTTTACAATAAAATTTATTATAAAACCAATGATATTACTGCGCTCCTGGCCTCCCTGAAATTTCGGAAAAATCTGACCCCCCTGAAAGCTCTTGGCCGGGGGAAATCACCACCGATCCCCCCTCTCGTCGGGCCTAATTATCAGTTATAACTTAAAAGTTATAATTTATAAGATTATTACTTTACTACTTATATAAAACATATATTTTTTTTTTACAATATTATAATATTAGTAAGTACATTAAAATTTGGTTTTCAATGGGATGCTTCTGAATCCTCAAACTCCTCCCTTTCATACGCTCTTAATTTATGTATTATTTTTGATTTATGTATAGAAACCAAAAACTTGTAATTATGATAATGATAAAATTTTTTAGAAAGAAATCAGAGTTTGTAAGTCAGATGATAAAAATAACAATTTAATTAAAATGCAATAAGTAGGTGGGTATTCTTAAATGCATTAAAATAGCAATATTTATTATATTATTAAAAAGTAATCATTATATATAATTACGAGTATATCTAATACATTTAATTTAAAACTAAAATGATGAAAAATTAAGTTAAAATTTCAAGTTATAGCAATACTCTTTTTTCAATGAGAAATTCTAAGCTAAAACCCCGTATAACTTCATCGTTTTTCGTGTAATTTACCGAGTTTTTCCTCTGTATTTAGATTTACTGTGTTTTTACTTACAAAATTTATAGTGTTTTTGTATACAAAAGTTAAAGTGTTTTTGACTAATGTATGTTTAATTATTATAAATTGCTTTTTTAGACCGTCTTTAGTAGAAATCGACATAATTTACCCTTAGAAACATAAATTATCTTATTTTCGTTTATAACATGGCATTACCTATGTAAGTCATTAATTGATTTATAGTTACAAGCAGTGCTGTATTTAGAAAATTGCCGCTCTTGTGCTAATAATTGTTTGACTCTAAATAGTTGATGACCTTTTTTATTTTTTTTTTGCTCATAAACTTTTTACAAGGTTTCATCGATCACTTTGTAACAACTTTTCGATAACTCGTTGATGATAAAAAAAAACTATTGTGTGTACGATTAAACACTGACTACTGAATATACTTAGCGTATCTACATCAAAGAATAATTATTAGCTATTTACATTCGGAAAATAATGCGGTCGAGCACGATTTCTTGTTACATATTGTCATCTTTTACATTTTCACGACTTTACTTACAAGATATATAAACGATAAAGTATATAAAAATTAATAAATAGTAGGTATATGCATATATATCTACGTGATAAGCACTACAACAGTCAACAACAATATATTTAAAATAAATGCATTAAAATAATATTGCAATGTTATCGAATTAATTCCGATTGAGAAAGTTATAATATAGTTATATGAATTATAACTTATATAGGTATAGGTTTATGAAATGAAAATATAAAATCAGAAATAGGTAAGTACATGTCTAATTTGTTTATATACTCGTAGGTATAGGTATAATTTTTAACACGTGCAATCATTATAAAATTTAATTAAAAATAAACAACATATATTATTGTTATTAAATGTCAAGTTTTATTAAAAAAAAAAAAAACTAAATGAAAATGAATACAATGATAAAAGAAATAGGTTTGACAATCAAAATCCCTAAAAAGTACCATAGAAATTGAAGTGTGCACTCGTATTTTAGCGGTTTCAAAACTTCTGCATAGTGCAGTTACCAGTTCCTATAATATTATAATCGGACACTTGAGGGTGAGGGCTTCACCCCCATACCCGCATCACAGACATTAATTTAAATTTTTAGTAAGTCATATCCATAAGTGGAACTATATTTGCTCTTTGATAGAAAATTTAATGTAGTTCGTACTTTAATTTTTCGATTTTCTCGGTCATTTTTTTAAACGCAAAGGAAAACTCTTGAAATTAATCCAAAATTATTAAAAATCGGAAAAAAATAAAGTCTGAGGCTTTAATTATGTATTTAATTTTATAAGGGATAAAAATATTAAACCATTATGATTTCTTTTCAGAAATGAAAAAACAAATTTAAGTTTGATTGATGTATGTAAAACTGTACCTACGCATTTTTCGGGTGGAATGAGTTGAGTAAAAGTTTTAATAAGGCGAAGTGTTTTCTAATTTTCAATTTATTTTAGTTGGTATATTGAAAAGGTAATTTTTTTATTTTCCAAATAGGTAATTTTCTTATGGGTAAAGAAAATACTATCAAAAGTAGTAGAACATTTTTATAAATCGAGAAATATTATTATATCGAACTTTGCTCAGAATCGTTTTTTGAATGTAAATAATATACAATATTGGACATAGTAACCAACTTGAAAAAATCCAAAATAAAGTCTTTCGCTTTATATGTTATAAATCTAACATATTTAAAACCCCTCACTCTGGTTATCAAAACATTCTAGGAATCCTAAAAATGGAATCGTTAAAATCATATAGAATGGCTGCTACAACACTTTTCTGTATAAACTACTTAATGAGATTGATGACTCTTTTCTTCTAAGTCTTATAAACTTAAAAATTAATAACTTTAACATTCGCAATAATAATTTATTTTATATTACTCATACCTTCCAAAATTATATATTAAATCATCCCATTAATATTTTAATGTTCCATGGCAATAATTCTGTAAATGATTATTTAAGTAAGTTATGTATCTCTTTTTTGGTAATTTTTTTTAAAAATTTCATTGCTAATATCATCATTCATTATTTAATATAATGACTGTAAATAGTAATTGACTATCTTTTTACTTATATTATTTTATTGTTTTTCTTATATTTTATTATTTTTGTATATTCATATATATTAATTAATTATTACTTATATTACTGTTATTATTACTATTACTGTTATTTGAAATTGGACATATTTTGTTCGTAAAATAAATAAATAAATACATATTTTAACTATGATTAAACAATACACTATCCTATCCGAAAACTGAAGGGACGATGACAAACTTCCATCATCTGCATCCAGACTGATTTTGTTGAATTGTTCAATAGACGCTTGTGTACCTATATAATATTTCATTTTATTTAGTGGCAAAATTTGTGTATACTTGTAGATAGTATGAAAGTGATTGCAAATTTCCATATAAGATAATGTGTTAAAAGTGTTCAATTTATATTAGGTACGTACCTATGTGAAAGAAAAACGATATTTTTTGATAATTTAAATTCTAAACCAAATTAAGATTAAATTGCTTAAATTTTAAATCAATTTTAATAATGAATGTAATTTCGAGAAAACCGATTCGTTTCTTACGACACACTTCGCAAAATCGGACTGCACACTTTACATTTCGTTCTGTAAATTTTGTGCATAAATTAACAATAATATTTTGAACCGTTACACGTTATTATATACTATCTATAGTTGCATGTCAGTTAGGCCAAAAATATGCAGGTATGCTTAAGGGCAAGGGAGATTATAGAGATTTCGATATTATTTTAGGGTTAACGGTTATTGTTTTCTCGATAAATGATAAAAATAAAAAAATAAACATTAGTAATCATTAATCAGTCTATAAGTTTCAGAAGTTCATAACTTTTTTTATGTCTTATCAGAATATGCTTATTAATGGATTGTATTTTACTTTTAGATTTGGAGCGTAGCGTAGTGAGGAATGTATTGGTTTTAATATAAAATATTTTTTTTTATTCGTGTATTTATATGACATAGGTATATTAATCTAATTTTTATTTTTGTTTATTAATTCAACATTTTCGGTTTTTAAATACAAGTTTAGACACATTATATCCCCATTATGTTCGTCGGTCCGTTCTATCGATACGTTGTCTTAGTTATTTGTAGATATAGTTACGAGGGACATATATAGGTAATTATAATTTAATTAAAAAAATTAATATATACCTAACTATATAGGTAGTTAAATATAATTTTAACTGAATTATCCATAATTTTTATATTTAATTTATATTTATTATATTTTATAAATATATAGTATTACAAAAAAAAAAAAAATAATAGGTTTATAAAATTCGAGGTCCTGAATAAAATTTAAAGGTTTGAGGGGGGGGGAAGATAGCCCCTTTCTCTTTCATCTGGGCATGGAAATAATGAATTCTTTCATTTTACCTCTAGATATCCTCCCTTCCTTGAAACTAAATAAAGAACGTGTTGTCCTGGTTCGGTTAAGCAATCGAAGTTTGATATTAGTGTAAACAAATTACAACAGTTTGAAATAAATATTTTATATATGCCATATTATATTAGTTGGTCACCAGATGGAACGATTTTTTAAGTTATTTTTTTCATGAAACTATAGTCCTAAATTTAAAATTGATCGAGTTACATCTGTAAATATTAAATATATATATTTTTTTATTTATATTCATCATATCTATTAAATTTGTAAAATATTATATTATTGATTTTATTTTTATTGTCATGTTTTATAAATACTTTAAATGGCAAGAGTACGATTCGGTACGATTTGACTTTTTGGGGACACGATTCCGTATGCCATTATTCATTTAAAAACCAACACGATTCCGTATAAAATTCCGAGTGCAAAGTTGTCAAACATTAGGTTCGACTAAAAGAAGTACTGCACTTAAATCGTATTCAATTTAACCTGTTACTCACTTGACGTGATGTTTCATAGAAAATCGGAGGATGTTTTTGAATTCAATTGTACGTGTGTGAGCAAAACAAGTGATTGACTTTGTCCGTTTTATAGGTGTGGCCAAAAGAAATACTTTGGTACATTAGACCCTTATCGTTGAGGCATTTGGTGATTATTTGATAAAAAAAAAAATATTGGCCTATTCTTCCTATAGCCATTTGATCGTGGCAATAATCCATTAAAACACCATATACGAAATCGCGTCGTGAAAAAAGTAAAAGATAGATACTGGAGTGCGTTCTAAAACTCAACTCAGTTAACTCGGAGTCAACTATAGTCGATTTCGCATCGTTCGATAAAACGGTGTTAACTCTAAGATTACCGTTCGAAAACTTAGTGTTGTTCTCTTGAGATAATTCTTCTTACCCAAAAGAAATCGCTAGATTCTTTAAACTCCACTGATAATTATTCTTATTCAGTGACGGATCTAGGATTTTTTTTATGGTGGGTGCTATTTTGCTAGCAATGGTCCTATTATTATGGAAAAAAAGTACTTATAATTATGTATGATTTGAGGAAAAAATAATAATTTGGAGTTTAAATGGTGAGGAACGTGCTTGAAGTTTTAACACTGAAATAAATTGAGAAACGTGATACGTACAATTTGTTACGATATAGTTATATATTTCATTTATGAAATTATAGCCAACTTCTTATCATAGATAGAACTCGATCTAAATATTAAACACGGTTAGATGTTTAAACCAGCAATTTGGCAAAAATATCAATATTTTAACATAGATAATATCGATTATCGATGAAAAAAATGTATAGACTATAATCTATAATCTATAGACCAATAAATTTACCTCAATATTGTGTGTGGCCGCCGACCGGTGTTTGCTACTCGACGAATTAGGTATTGGTTATTGTTAGTAAAAATACGGGTAACGGTGGGTGTTTCAGCTCCCAAGCACCATATACCACCAAGACCTATAAGTACGTATAACTTTATAATTTGTAAAAATTTGTACTCTTATTTTATTAAATGAAGTACAGTTCACTAAATACATATTAAATATATTGAAAAATAAACATTTATCAAAATATCTTATCGTTGTTCGATTATCAATTTTTGTTGTGGTGTCAATTTATTTATTCTGTGATTGAACCCTACTCTATTCTTATCTACTTTACCCAACTCACTACTTTACTCTACACTGTTCTACTATAACTCCGAATATTCGAACGCACCCCTGTAGAACAAGAGCATACGGAATCTTGTTTTGCCCATTTAAATTAATAAATGAATAGGTAGTTTCTGAGAAACTAATTTTGGCAAAATGGGATTCGGTGAACCGGTTCTAAATCACCCGAAATATGATCGAAATAGTGAAAACTAAAAGCGTCATTATTATTATGCCCTACTATCATAACTATATAAGTAAATTATCGTTTTACGAAAACCACAAAATGTACAAACTAATTTGGAAATAACTTATTTACTTATTTACTATCGTATACTTATTTCAAATAAGTATACGATATCGCCTAGAGATTTGCGAAGATGTTTAATAGAGGTATCAGCGTTTTCACGTATTCAAAAACTCGAATACATAAAAAATATTTGATGGTGCAAGTACACGACCTCCGCGGCTGTATACAATAATATATTATTATTATTAAGTCGGAAAAAAAAAAAAAAAAAAAAAAAACGAACCCCCAAAACAGAATACAAATTTACCGATTGCTCGTCATAGTAACCCGACAATTAGTGGCTGAACGTAATATAAATTGTTTTAATCAGTTTTGATTGAACCATTATGTTCTTAACCGCACGGCGAGAGAGCATAACGCGCGTACACACGTATTGTATAGGTGGGTACAGGGAAAGAGAATATTCCTGAAAATCAAACGTCGTTTTAACCTTCACCGGGCGGACGGTGACTCGCGTATAAAAGCACCGCCGTCCCGTACTCGCCTGATCAGTACTAGTCGCACGCGCCGACACGACGGCACTTCATCTGCACCATCTGCAACGACAGCGTTGGTCGCGCGAGCACAGCTCATTAGTATCGTAACAACATAATACCCGTATAAATAATTTTCATTTGCCTGCAACGCCACAGATCGTCATGCCAGCCGCAGCAGCAGCCGCAGATTACGCGCCCGTACGTCCGGTCGAGTTGATGGTGTCCGCGGCGGTGGTACAGGACGGCAAACAGCACCACCAGCACCGGCGCCGAGACGACGACGTCGACGGTGACGCGGTGCCCGAGACGGCGGCTTGCGGTTACCGGAGCGCGCCGAACGCGGCCGACCACGAGACGTTCGTCCGGGACGCGGTGCGCCTGATGCTCGAGCAGGCCGTGTTCCGGGGCACGGACCGTCGGCGTCCCGTGCTCAACTGGAAAGGCCCGGAAGAGCTGAAAGCCAATTTCGACTTTGCGCTAAACCGTTCGGCCACCACGCACGGCCACCTGTTGCGGTTGATCGAAGACACCATCGAGAATAGCGTTAAAACCGGACATCCGTACTTCATCAATCAGCTCTTCTCCAGGTATATAACACACATGTTATTACAATTATTATTTGATTAGGTACCAGTTGCCGGAGATCGGTGATAATATTTCGTTTGAACATTTTGATAGTAAACGATCGACGTTTTGACCGTTTTACACAAATCATGTTTATATATTGCGGTGACTATATAAATACACACATTTCACGTTACAGCGTTGACCCTTACGGTCTGATTGGCCAGTGGTTGACGGACGCGCTAAATCCGAGCGTGTATACGTTCGAAGTGGCGCCGGTGATGACCATCATGGAGGAGACGGTCCTGAAGGAAATGAGAAAATTCTTAGGGTACCCAGACGGCAAAGGTGACGGTATATTCTGTCCGGGAGGTTCGATAGCCAACGGTTACGCGATCAACTGCGCCAGGTTTTACGCTTTCCCCGAGGTTAAGGTAGGTTATATTCTATACTTACATAGATAAGGGTTATGGTTGATAGCGAGAGGAATTGTAAATGACCGAATTGGCCGTCGTGATCTTACCAATGACATACTAAATTTTCTGTGGAAAAATCGAATTTAATAATTGTGCATAATAATATATAGTATACAAACGAACACGAAAGTTTTTATGGAACGTGGACTTATTTTATTATTAATTCGGTATAAACCCGAGTGTTTAAATTTGTCACAATTATCGTTTTCAGACGAAAGGGATGCACGGATTGCCGAGGTTAGTAGTGTATACGTCAGTCGACGCACATTATTCGATCAAAAAATTATGCGCGTTCGAGGGCATAGGTTCAGATAATTTGTATCTGATCAACACAGACACCAAGGGAAAAATGGACGTGGGTCATTTAAGACAGCAAATCCGAAGAACGTTGAAAGAAAATGCGGTGCCCATTATGGTGTCTGCTACTGCGGGTGAGTTTCGAAAGGGTTAGGTGATTTAATGTAGGCATAGGACATAGGTATGTACTACTAACACATAGAATCGAAACAATATAGTTTTAATATATATTAGTAAAGTGAAATTAATCGTTAGGTACCGTACCGTATCGTTAGGTAACGTACCTATAATGTACACATTTTCAAACGATTAGGATTTTTAATCTTCATTGAAAAAATATATATAATGTCATCAAATATTTTACGATGTGTAAATGTGTATTATAACCGCGGCGGCATAAAGAGAAAACGTATAGTGCCAATAATCGAAGTCAAAGACGTCTAGAAACTAAAAAAAACGGTGTTAGACGTGAGTAATAGCAATTTTCGTATTGGGTTTTATTAAAAGATCTGTAACCGGACCACTTATCGGCGTATGTAATTTAACGGAATAAATACTATAATAATAGGTAATGTATATTATTTGGAAAGAAAAAATAAAGTGAAAGCAACGATGACCCGCGCGAAAACCTCGAAGCTTTTGGGTGTTATTACAGTGTATAATAACATATAATATTATAATAGACCATCGCCATGAAAATTGCCGGTAATTATATTTTCACCGAGAATAACAGCAAATAATATTGACGTAACAACGGATCGCGAACGTGTAAATAATATAAATATATATATATACAATGTAGTGTGCATGACAGACAGTTGAGAAACTGCTTTTTTACTCGCGTTTCGGATGAATTCCAGATTTTTACGAATCGAACATAATGTTACAGGCACGACGGTCCTGGGGGCGTTCGATCCGATAGCGGAAATCGCCGATGTGTGTCACGAGTACGGCGTGTGGTTGCACGTTGACGCGGCTTGGGGAGGCGGAGCCCTGGTGTCAAAAAAACACAAACACCTGTTGACCGGGATCCACAGGTAAATGGACATGATCATTGTAATTTGCGTAGAGTGTGTACGGAGTGTTTATTATTATTTTTTTTAATCGTCGTGTTTACCCGGTAACAGGGCCGACTCGGTTACGTGGAATCCGCACAAAATGCTCACAGCACCCCAACAGTGTTCGACGTTTTTGACCAAACACGAACGCGTGCTGACCGAAAGCAACTCCTCTTGTGCCCAATATCTGTTCCAGAAGGACAAATTCTACGACACGACGTACGACACCGGTGACAAACACATACAGTGCGGACGTCGAGCGGACGTTTTCAAATTTTGGTTCATGTGGAAAGCCAAGGTACCTACACGATAATCGATATATCTACCCCCCCTGTAGGTCTGTGGTTGGAACGATACCTCCATTACCGCGGTTACCTGTAATCTATATACGTATAATAATAATTATAAACTGACCCTTATTTTTTTTCCTTTTTCGCCCCCTCTCCTCCGGCTACAGGGAACTGACGGTTTGGAGGCGCACGTCAACGAGAACTTCGACAATGCCGAGTATTTCACGGAAAAGATACGGAATAGGCCCGGTTTCGAATTGGTACTAGACGAGCCCGAGTACACGAACATCACATTTTGGTATATACCACCGAGTTTACGGGGACGTCAGAACGAACCAGATTTTAAGAATAAACTGCATAAGGTATTTGAAAAAAAAAAAAAGTAAAGAAATTTCGTTGTTTATGGTAATTGGTTGACATTTCATTTGACTTATACGCACAGGTGGCACCGAAAATCAAAGAGAGGATGATGAAGGAAGGGACGATGATGATTACATACCAACCCGTCAACGATCTGCCAAACTTTTTCCGGCTCGTGCTTCAGAACTCGTCGTTAGACCGAGCCGACATGGATTATTTCGTCGATGAAATCGAACGACTAGGTTCGGATCTGTAGTCTGTTGTCCCCGTCGTCAGCCGTTCCTATAATATGTAGATCTTTAAAATATATAATTTGATATATTTTACACTATAATATATATCTACTGTACACATAGTACAGTGCATGCACACGAAATATTAAATTATATCACACGATTTATTATTGTATTATTATTATTATTATTATTATTATTATTATTTATGTGAGCTCCGCGACACGCAGAGAAAGAGATATTGTTATTATAATAAATACTAAAATACGTTATGAAATTATAGTTTGTGTACTTCGTGTATATCATTAAGTAATTATATTTTTATTTAACTTGTATGATCACGTTCTTGTTTTTCTTTTTCTAATTTTACGACACAACATATATGCACCCGGGGGTGTTGGTAAGTCGCTATACTGCAGTACAGTGGACCCGTACACATATACGATAGGTACTCGTAAATCTAACCTCCAAAGCCTTAAGTTGTCTGAACGGAGTAAAACGCGGAAAGTGTATGAACGTTGCACTTTATACTCAAGGTTTTTCGTTCATCCAATCTAAGTGTATATAATAAAAATAAAACTACTCGTATTCAAGGTCGAGAATTTCTCATTTGTTCTTGCATGGTGTAGTACGAGGAAGTAGAATATGGGATTATGCAATTAATTAAAACTCACTAAATATAATGAAAAAAAAAAATGAATTAATGATCAATGGATCAATATTTGTGGTTTGATCAATGATCAAGAAAACTAATTTTAGTTTAACAGTAAAATGTCATTGGTCGTATATTTATTGTTAATATTATTCGAGTCACAGCCACTGTTTGTACAGAATAATGGTTTTTTTTTTCAAGATGAATATCTTTTAGATAATATGATATTGAATGGTATTTTAGATATCGTCTATTTCACTCTTCATGTATAATAGCCCTTGATTTCGTATATTCGTATCTGAGCCTCGAATCGTTTGATGTAAGAATGTTAAGGTTATAGATCTCTGTTTTGTTTTAAATTATCAATATAATATGGTATAGGCAAGTGAAGATTTTTTTTAAGAAGTAAACTATTGAATATATACACACATATATTAGGTATAAAATTAAAATAACACGTATCTACCTATATATGTCAATGTCATGCAATTATGTTATATCGGGAAAAGATCTAACTTGATTCTACGTTTTATACGTTAATTTTTGTTCGTTGTAAAATTGATAAATGTTTGTAGGATATATTGTAAATTGTTTATATTAATTAATACCAATGTACAGTACTACAATACCACCTAAAGACCTATCCCGTACCCATCACAATAATGTAACATACAAGGTGAGAAATTAAGTAGAGCTGATGCCTTCCTCGGGGTTTAATATTAAACTATCTTTAATTGAATTTATCCAGTATTGCATTGTATAGGTACCTATTACATATGTATGTAAAAGGAAAAAGTCTAATTGCTATGAATATCGATATTTATTTCTCCTGAGGTGGGTGTTTTGGAAGTTTTATTATATTAGGCATTTGGAATTTTGAATTAATAATAATATGTACATTTTTGAATTGACGAAAAACGGTTTAGCAGATCAAAGCTCATAGTTTATCAAAATATTTCAGACGTTTAAGCATAAATAAACACATTGTTTTCTAGAATTTTGAGATTCGAATAAATAATATAGTACCTATAACATAGATTATATTATAGTTATGGGTGGATCTGAAGTTCATCATTTAAGGACGAATAGGGATAATTATGGAGAAAAAAAGTGCTAATCCCTAATCTAAATCAAATTTATACTCCTCAAATAATGATAAAAAAAATTGTCCCGTATCCCGTGTTAATACCACCTTTTATTATTGTTTAATGATGATGAATCTAGGAAAAAAAGCCAAGGAAAATAAGACAAATTGTCTTAGTTTGGATTTTATACATAATATAACACAAAATAATTATAACTACCTAGGTATTTTTCATTATATTTGTTGTAATTTTAAAAATAATAGTAAAATAAATCATTTTCAATTATAACACAGATATGACAATATGGTACCTATAGAGCTTATGGTCAATAACAATTTCTTATACAATATACAAATTATATAGCATCTGATAGGTACCTCGACTTCACCTAAAAAAATTGTTTTAAATTATTTTAATATTAAGATATATGTGTTTCTAAAATGAATACCGAAAATGTACACATATATAAGTGAGGTCACCCAATGATGAAATATTTAAAAAAAATGTATACCTTCAAAACCTAGGTTTTTTTATTTTTATTCATAGGATATTCATATGCATGTAAAAATAAATAAACCGTGATATTTCTTACGTTTAAATGTCACTAAAATGAAAAATTGGTGCAACACATTATTTTATATTTAATTTTACAGTAAATGCCATGGAATATTTTTAGGTACCTACATCGTGCATAGAATACTAATTACTGACCATAAACACATATTATAATTATATCTGTGATAAATGAAAATTATTTATTTATTATACCGTTATTTATAATGTAATTATACCCATTATATTATGAGAAATTAATTAAAAATTTTATGAAAATACCGAATTACCATTATTTTATTATAATATTATATTAAATTCAAACTAAAACCATTTGTTTTTTTTCTATGGGTTTTTTTTCCTGTGACTTTTATTCTTTGGCTTTTTTTTCCTATTGCCAATAATGATATTTGTTAAAAAAAAATTTTTAGTTAAAAACAGGTTTTTATAGTTATTTTAGAGTTAAAATCACTATTATAAAATCGGCATAGTAAAAAACCGAAATTAAGTTCACTTTAAAATATTGTCTTCTATCGACTTGATAATAACATTTTTAACTAATTTAAAAATCACTTTAAGAACCTGTTTTAACAGTGTTACGTAAACACTTGATTTTACAACTGAAAATCTATCTATATACCGCCAATCGAATCGTTGTTGTCGTCTATCACTGATCTGTTGTTCGAAGGTTAAA
Organism: Pemphigus obesinymphae; assembly: GCA_025469235.1. Lineage (NCBI taxonomy): Eukaryota > Metazoa > Arthropoda > Insecta > Hemiptera > Aphididae > Pemphigus > Pemphigus obesinymphae. The sequence goes on along the minus strand of JAIPRL010004497.1, from coordinate 14,088 downwards.
TAGGCTGCCGGGTGCCATACTATTGTTCGATGGCGGTCGCCTGTTTGAGGTACCTATACTTTCGATATTGGATATAACATTTTTTCTGTGATAGGTATCCAAATTTCTCTTGGCAAATTGAACTTATAGATTTGACGTAGTCAGCCGTTCTCGTAAACTTCACTTGTTCGCCACGCAGTAAAATCTAGAAATATTTTTAAAATTAACCTTTGCATTTAAACAGTTGTTTGTATATATAGTATCACTGTTGTAATCAGTGTTGGTTTTACGGTGGGGGCAGGCCCATAAAGCGAAAATTTTAATGCTGCCTTTAAAAACATAAATACGAAAAAAAAGATCATCAATTTTTTTTTCGACTATATAAAAAAATACGTAATCGGTTGTTCCATTGTCAATATTTTAATTTTGCTGCCCTAAAGTGAAATTTAGCCACTTTGATTTTTTGCCGCCCTATCGACGGGCCAGGGTGGGAGGGAGGGGAACGATAGGTGGATCGCCTTCCTTCTTGACTTTTTTTTTTAAAATCTTCATCGATTGAATTATTTTAATATATTATTATATATATAATATATGTTTTACTATAGTCTATAATAAATTTTTCAAAATAAACAATTATGATTTTTCAACTTGTTTATTTTCGTCACTAATTTTGTTAGTAATTACGTAATTTTTTCGTTCTTAGTTAATTTTTTAATTTTATTACTATACGCGTCGATTTCTTCGTTTTTAAAACAATTATTGTTATTTCCGACTAATTTTTGAAGATTTACCCGCCAAATTTATTATCAAATGATTTCCAGTTTTAGTTTCATTATTATATCGCTATTTATTATATTAGAATTTTCATCATCAATTATAGTTTTCATTAATAACGTTTTATCTCTTTGATTAATTATTGTTTGGTTTCCTGATAGAAATTTATCGCCTAATATTCCATTTTTGGGTATTAGGAAATCTTTATTTACTAAATGAAATTCCATAATAATATCTTCCATATTTATTATTATAGGTATTATTAATTTTCCTATAGTTTGCGTCATATTGTTATTTATTCCTCGTAGGTATATCCTATCCATTGAGTCCACTCGCAATCCTCCTCGTAAGCAATTTATGTTTAAAATATTAACTTTACTTTCTGTGTCTATAAGTAATTGTAATTCATTAATGTTTATAAAACGTGATTGACAAGTTATGTGATTATTTTTTAATTCTGATATGATGTGGTGGCAATTTCGTTTGGGCTCACGGATAATATTTGATGGATCTCTGATGTTCCGTGTGTCGCATCGGGTCTTTGACCATTTCCCGAATTTTGATTTATATTTCCTATACCATTATTTTTACGTTCATCGATTAATTTTTTATAACATGTTGAAATTTCGTGTCCAACTCGACCACAATAAGTACAGTTTAGTGTCCTATTATTATTATTATTATTAGTCGCGGGACGCATAAAATGATTTGACATCCGGTTATTCATATTAATACCATTATTATTATTGATAATATTATTTATCTGTGGTCGATTTAACCTACATTGAGACGCATAATGTCCAGGACACAAACACGTATTACAGAACTTATTATTAGTCTTTAAATTATTATTATAATCCTGTTAATATTATACTATTATTATTATAATTACCTACTGTTATTGTTCCAATTAAAATTAGTATTATTTTCAAAATTGCCATTAAGTTGAGAATTTCGATTAAAATTATTATTATTGCACGAAAAGTTATTTTGATTATTTCGGTTACCAATATTGGTTTGGGTTTTCATATAAAATTCTTGGGCCTCGTTAAATGTCCTCAAATCTTTCTCAGCGATTGCAGTGATTTGCATAGCTATTTCTAACGTACTTGAATTTTTAGTTTTTACCTCGAACTTTATTTATTCTGTATTAACATATTTACTTAACTAAATAAAGCCTGTTGTTTAGTATTTTTTCTAATAACCATTGCATCACTTTCAGATTTATTTAACACATTTGCGTTACATATTTTTTGAAAAATGTCATCTACACGATTCGTATATTCGCCCACAGTTTCATTATCCTGTATTCTAATTAAATTTAACTCTATTTGTAGTGTTTCAGCGGCATAAGGGGTTTTGAATGCGTTTATTAATAATTGTTGTACAGTTGCCCAATTCTCAATTTCTCTATACCGAGTCACGTCAAATGCTCTGCCTATCAATTTAGTTGTTGATATCATTTCTAGAAAAAGGGATAATTTTTAACTCATCATTCTCACTATTGTGTCACATGTTGAAATAAATGGATGAATATCTGTTTCACTCGAATATTTTGGTATTAAATGTAAAGCTTATGTTAAATTTAAGGTCATGTTACCTTCTTTATCTCCCATGTTAGTCATTTTAACTTTTTAACTTTTCTTGTTTTCTTTTCTACTGTTAATTTTATACGTTTTTCTTCTGTTTGATTTTGTGTTCTCACCCTGTTATCGTTGGACTATTTTCTTCTTCTAAATCAATTAATTCATTATTTTCGTTTAAAATGTTAACACTTTTTACCCATTGGTTTATGAATTTTTTTTTCTCTTCCACTTCTCTAGTCTCCCCGTTCTGTATAATTTTTACTTCGTTATCACTATGACTTGAATCTGTACTCTTGTTTTCTTCTTTCTCGATAATCGTATCAATAAGAACTTTCACTTTTTTATCCTCTCCACTATTCTTATTATTTGTGTACCTCTGTATATTATGATTTTACAATAAAATAGAACTCCTTCGTTCACTTTATGAAATATTTTGGACATGCATACAGAATTTATTATTATTATTATTAGGTATTTATTTATTTATTTTTTATTACTTGTTGTTATATTTATATAATAAAAAGGATTTTATGAAATTATTATTATTACTTTTAAAAATGTATATTCAAACTACCTACTCGTATCTTAATATATTATATAAATATAATCTTTAATCATTATCAAAAATTTTTTTTTAACCTTACAAACGAGGTATTCTAATATACAACCCTATTAATATATTTCATTCAAATGTATTATTTATGATATTACTTTCAATTATTATTTTTTAACTCATATATTATTAAAATTATCTCAATTATTTTAAAATCTCATAACACTTTTATTAGAAAGGCATGGTTCACTTCATGCTTTTTTTCAAAAATAGTTTTAACAATAATTTTATTTTATAGCAATCAATCATCACTTATATAATTCATTCAATTCATTTCAATATATGTATTATATTACTCAATTATTATAAAAGCTTCTAAAATTTCAAAATTCTATTTAATATATCTATATTATCTATAATATTTGTCTATATTGTTATGTAAAATTTACGTTGTATCGAGTCGTAAACAGAAATACTTGGACGTTAATTCAATTTAATGGTTATGACTTATGACTTATCATGGTGATGATAATTGATTACAATAAATAATAATATAATGTATTAATTGGTCATAATCATATTTCTTAATTACTGAAAAACAATTAATAAATATTTCAATTTGTGTACACACATACACTGTGCCACGAATATAAACCTTTAATTTAACTCGTATGGTAGATTGAATTATAAAAACCCTATCGGTAAGATTGAAAAATAACCACTACAAAATACCAATTTTGTAGGTAATAGGTATTTATTTACAGAAAAATGAAATAATAATGAGATTGGACCAATTTTACAGGTTAAAATGTCATAAACAGAAACACAAACAATTTCATAGATCCCTATTTGTTTTGCCCGTTTGAAATTTAAAACTACTTACTTGATTAAATTTAAAACACGTTTATTTTAAATGCAGTTAAATAAGTAAATATTTGGTTTATTTTGACAAATATATTTAATTTATTTGAAATACAGAGTCAAATAAATTTCGGAAAATTGTTATTTTCAATTATTCAATCAAATACCTCAGGGAAATTCAAAATTCAAAATATGTAAGTATACAACAGTTCCTATACACACTGAATGATGTTACTGATGTATTATAATTTTAAATTTCTATTCTTTATAGTATATTTTATAACAAAACATTGCTTGAATATAAATGTAAATATTTTTAGAAGATAAGTGTACGTAATATATTGTATCTTGAAATTTAGATTTAGATATTAGATTATTAGATGTTAACCATCAATGCAGCACTAATTAAACCATATTATACGCATATGATTCGGGTCTAGGTAAAAATCGAGTATGTATGTCAGTTATCACCGACAATAATTCGACTCTATTCTATATATATGTGTGTGTATTTAATGGTACTAAACATTACGTTATTGAACGTAGTATGTATATTTTAAATAGTTTTTTAATGTAACAGTGATATGCCACTAGAAAATATAATATAACAATTTTTTTCTAGTCAATATCGTTATTATTTATAGTGATTCATATTGTTTACACATTGTTTACGGCTCAAAACGTACCTACGAATTAATTGATCCGGATACAATATATGCATGTACGGTATAAAATAAGGGTGATAATATTTTAGAAGTTTAGAAGTAAAGTAATACGTATTCAATTTGTATATTCTTTGTAATATCCAATCTTCCCGAGACTGACATTGCATCTTGTATTGTTCTTAAACTACACATAAATAGTCCAGTCATATTGGGTTTTCAGCTCGAAAAAATTCTCAACTAGCTGAATTTTGGTACATAACTTTATGGCTTTATAACATCGTTATAAACAATGTGTTTTTTACCTCGACCTCGATATTATGTACGCGTTAAAGATTATTCGAGGTCAAAGGTCACGAAAATGGCCCTTTTTTTGAATATCTCGCTTTTTACTGATCATATAATAAAAAGTTTTAAATAAAAAATGTAGAAGAGGTAATTATCTATAAAAAAGGTCTTATAATATTTTTACGTAAATGTTATAGTTTTTGCATTTTAAAACCATCAAAGTGTACACTTTTAATGAAATATGAATTTTTCGCTTAAAACAAGTAGCCTTTGCGTTAATATCTCGCTTTATATTAATTGTATAAAAAAAAGTTTCAAACAAAAATTGTAGAGAAGAAAATTATCTACAAGATGGTTGTACATAATATAACATATATATAATATATATATATATATATATCCAATTGCACTTGCGGTATACGAATTTTAACGTTTACCATACAAAATCTAGATAATATATATTATAATATTAAAACGATAATAAGAATGCATTCGTTTCCACACCACCGTTGAGGTAGAAGCACGGCGCGTTTATTTTTCATGGTTTCGCCGGTAGGCCTAGTCCATGTAGTAAATAATTATATCATAGTTATCTAATCGCCAAAACGAAGTACCTAATTAATATTAAATTTTAATTATTAATCATTAACTTCGCTCTCGTCTTCTTGCATTTCTTCTTCTTCATCATCTTTTTCATCTTTTTAATTTTTTTCTACATTGTATGTATTGTCTTGTTCAGATATATATCCGCTGACAAAAAGTCGAGTGGATGCATATCGTCTATATTTTCATCTAAAGCATTGTCGGAACTACATGCTGACCACGACAATGTCCACAAATAACCGAAAATTTAATACCAATTTTTTTTGCAACTGCAGTTAGTACCACAGCCTTTTTACAATTACAAAAAATCATATTTGCCAATTCATCGGGTGCGGGTGGTAACAATATCCTTATAAGCTCCAAAACATTGTTATTCATCACCTATCCCCACCGTTCTGGGTTTAATTTGTTGCCCAATCAAATTTGTAGTTTATAATAAACTCGGAGCAGATGCTGTTGGGTGGCACTAGTTGTTAGTGGTAGAGATAATAATTTCACAGGTTTATTATCTCTGGTCAGTTTAGCAAAAGTTATGTATCTGTAATTATCGATGGAGACCACTTATTTTGGAGCACCATATATTGCTAAAATAAATTTAATTCCATGATTCAATTTCACAATTCAACAGAACAATTTTTTTTTTGTGAATAGGTACTGTTGCTATACTTTGAAGGTCTGGACGATATTCTAATGGTTTTATAACTTTTACCTTTCCTTTATTAAAAAATGTAGACGTCGTATCACAGCCTGTGACAGCGTACAAAAATAAAATGAGTTCTCTACCAAACCGGTAGTGATCCATGCTAGTAGTAGATGAGTATATTTTTGTGTCAACTTTTTTTTTACCTGGTTTTAGAAAAAAAATTTGTTTTCGCGACGGAGTGCGAGTTATTTGTATAACTTAGAGATCTGCGTCTTCTCCGACAATAATAGTTTTCTTATGGTGAGTTTCTTCGATCTCTGTATCTATAATAAGTACGTCAGCATCGTCCTGAGCTTGTTTTGAAATAATGTTAACATTTTCTCATTTTTGCATCAATGTAAAAATAAATCCGTTTTTATTTGATCGATACCAAAAAAAAAAAAAAGGACAACTGATCCTTAAATCAATATATTATATATATGTACAATATGTTACCCCACAACCATCCAGTTAGCGTCCAGACGACAATAATATGTACATTGTACATAATACATCAAGCATAAAACGAATGCATTCTAATTATTATATTGTTATTATACTATATTATATAATATATATTATCGAGATGTTGTATGGTAAACGTTAAAATTTGTATACCGCAAGTGCGATTGGATATATATATATATGTATGTTATATATATATATATATATATATATAACCATATTGTATATAATTTTCTTCTCTACAATTTTTGTTTGAAACTTTTTTTTATACAATCAGTATAAAGCGAGATATTAATGCAAAGGCTACTTGTTCTTAGCGAAAAAATGTTATATAATATTTTTTATAGATAATTACCTCTTCTACATTTTTATCTAAAACTTTTTATTGTATGATCAGTAAAAAGCGAGATATTGAATAGAAGGGCCATTCTCGTGACCTTTGATCTCGAATAATCTTTAACGCGTACATGACATCGAGGTCGACTTTTTACACATTGTTTATAACGATGTTATAAAGCCATAAAGGTATGCACCAAAATTCAGTTAGGTGGGAATTTTTCCGAGCTGAAAACCCAATATGACTGGACTATTTAGGTGCAGTTTAAAACAATACAAGATGCAATCAGTCTCGGGAAGATTGGATATTACAAAGAATATACAAATTAAATACGTATGACTTTACTTCTAAACTTCTAAAATATTATCACCCTTATTTTATACCGTACATGCATATATTGTATCCGGATCAATTAATTCGTACGTTTTGAGCCGTCGGTATCCAACTGTGTTACCTGTACGTATAGGAGTAATCTTGGACAAAGGTGGGAAAAGTTAATGGAAAAAATTAACTTAGTTAAGTTAAGTTAAGTTAACCTAAATGCCCTCGATTAAAGGTTAATTAAAAATAAATTTAACTCGTTAAGTTAAAAGTTAATTTAAATTAGATAAGTTAATTAGTTAGTGAACAAATTAATTAACTAGTTGAGTTAAAAAGTTTGACGCGGCCCATGGCCGATCGGCGGTACAAACACCGTCGACGTCCACCGCCGCGCCGCTGCAGTTAAAAACCGGTAGATCGCGGATCGCGCACCGCTACGCGCAGGCGCGACGACGGGGTGCCGGTCCCGTGTGACCAGGTCGGCTGCGAGACTGTTTTTTTTCTGTTCCGTTATGTTTTGTTGTTCGCACCGTTCCATATTTGTACCAAAATATATATATGCTCACGTTGACATTTTTTTTTGTTTTTCTTTTCCCCTTTTTCTTTTCTTTTCTTTTAATTTTGTGGTTTTTTAGTTTTATTCTAAATCTTTCAACCTTTGTGTCGTTCGCGCCAACCACGAACTACCGACGATAGTCGCGGACCGACACAAGTTTTAAATTTAATTGGTCTGTTACATTTATTAACTACAGATTAGGAAAAATAAAATTATATATTATACCCTATCGTAATAATAGCAATGATATAGCGTATTGACGTAGTATACATAAATCTTCATCTACATAAAACATATTGGTTTTTAATTTCACATATTTTAATTAATTTCATAATTCCATGCAATTAATCATGAGAAAACGGTCTGTTTTGATATTAACAAGTAATTACTAATTACCTCCTTCTTCGACCTTTTTCAAATTAATAGCAGCTATAAATAATATATAATTAATATAATATAATACATAATACATAACAAACAAATTGTGACATATCTTATAATATATAATCACTAGCTTAAGTACAACAGGCCAACACCTATCGGGTGAAACTCCTTGTAAGAGTAACACATTAAGAGTAGAAAACATTATATATCTAACTTTTTTTCAAATGTGACAACCATTTAGTATAACTGTTTTTGCCCAAAATTCCTATAATTCATTTACGTACTCGTAAATTTTCGGGATCCATACTGGTCAGAGACCGAATTATTTTTGGAAATAAAAAGGTTAATTAATTAATTTAAAAAATATTCCATCTGTAGTGGATACTGGTCTTTGCTTTCTAGAAAATTGTCCTTTACCCCTAAAGATGAAAAGGTTGACAAAGTAGGCTAATTAAACATTTTTCAAACCTATTAATTCTTATAAGAACTTGAACCTCTTTCGCTTGGTTTTCGTCAAATATGACGTGTTTCACACAACGTCAAAACTATATATTATAACTATATAATTATAAATTAAATTGAAATTTTGAAGTATACCACTAAAGTCCGATGGTTTGAAATACATTTACCTATTATAATTATCTACTATGCAAATGTGAAGTAGGTCGGACTTTAAATTGTCACTTACAAGTTTTTATATAACCGTTGTCACCAGCTGCAAATGTTTGAAAGTCCGATTAAATAACGTTATACCCATGACAAAAGTTCACCCGAGTGTATCAATTCAATTAAAATGATGAAAAATGCTAGGGTCTGAGTCTATATGCTAAGTCTGACGATTTGAAATATGTTTACTATAAAATATTAAAACTATAATACAGGTAGTTATTGTATGAATCAGTAGACTAGACTTACCATTCTCGGGTATTTATATAACTATAATAACCAAATGGAGATCTACGAATATACAAAAATCATCGTAGATATCGTATATGGAAAAACAAAACAAAACATCAAAAATGATAATAAATATTCAATAACAAAACTTTTACTTTGATACGAAAATATATAAGGATTTTGTCCGCCTACCGCATATGTCGGATAAACACTGTAAAGACACTGAGACTGAGAAAAAAACCGCAAATCGCCGATTCTGTGGATTTGGATTCAAATTGTGACCGGTATATAAAGTTCGTTTAATCTATATTTGCTATTTACTTCTTAAAGCATTAAGGTACTTAATACAGATGATAAAGTGGTCAAAATGTCTCGTATTTCGATCATTTAGATAACGAAAGACATCGTATCTCGACATATAGTATAGACATATTTATAATGAACGTGTCGGCCAGATAGGGACAACTTTAAGAAAAATAAATGTTTCGTCAGTCGTAAAAACATCTGATGAACACGAATCCGATATCCGCGGTGTTGAAAAACGTCCGAAAAAGTCAATTGTGGAAGTTTTGCTCAATAAGACTACTTCGAGGAAAAAGTTTAGTGATAACGGCCGGGGGAGGTTTCGGAAACTCATTTTTTCTTTCCGGTTTGGAGAAAAAGCGTAAATACAAACGACGAAAAATGGAAAAATTTGAATACGAATGGAGATTATTTTGAAAATTGTAAAGAAAAAGGAACTTGCAGTAGGCCCAAATAAAAACAGTCTGGGGAATTAAATAAACAATCTAAAAGGCTTCTCATAGAAAAAAAACAGTTAAGATAGTATAAGACGAGAAGCTCCGCTTACAATTGGAGACCGCCCAAATAGTTGGATAGCATTGTCCACCTCCGGTGTCCAATTGTAATACACCTCGACAGAACGGACATCAGAAGCATTATCCGTTTACAACCGTCAATTTATATAGGTTTATAAACGATGATAGCAAGGATTTAGCGATAGCGATTTCCGATGAAATAATCTAGGAGCCGAGGAACCCTCTACCGCATGCACCCAATAAAAACGCTTACCACATGGCATACATTACTCTATTTTCTGTCAAATGTGGTAGAACCGCTCAAAAACAGGAAGCCAAAAAATCATGAAACCTTCGCAAAAAAGTTTGAACGGACTCTCGGAGTCAAATGGCACTATGGATTGCCTCGGAAAATTGTAATGAAATAAAAATGGAATATTTTCAGTGGTATCATAGTAAAAAGAAAAAAAGTTAGCGTTTTATACAATAGTATTAATATAAAATTCAGGTGGAAACTAAAGTATAATATTGTCTTCATCTATGTGATATTTATGTTTGGTATAAAATACAATACAATTTTAATTATAAATAATAGAAATAGCATTATCAAGGAAATAGTTGCAAAATTCTCATAAAAACTGCTACAAAAAATTAATTTTTATCATTTTTCACTAATTATCAGTATGATGAATTGGAGCTTCATAGACTTTCTGATTACACACCTACATGCTAAAATTCAGGCATACCTCCTACACGGTGAGTTTCATTCCTTTCTTTATCACCATCAAAGTACTTACTACGTAACCTATCATATATCCTTAAAATGTATTGTAATCATATTTGAGTTATTGTATTACCTTTATCACATGCTGCTACAATTTCAATACACACAATTATACATACGACCGCTAGTATATTGTTCATAGCACGAAACCACAAATCTATCCGACTCCAGCCGACGCTGCTATCATCAGCTCAACCACCATCTATCCATCCATAAGCACGCCAGCCACGACAATCTGATCACCAATTGCCGCCGTTGCCATTGTTAAAATTTTATTTCTATTATTTCGAGAAATCTCAACAAAAATGCATGTTATTATGTATAAAATATCATACTATCATTCTTCTATACATTTGTACAATCGGTAATTAGCCATAAATGACTACATTGTATGGTGAATCACTTATTGAATAATACTTGAAAATTCAAGTTCCATTTAAATGTGTCATATTTAGAAAAATCTAAAAAGAGATGGAATTAAAAAAAAAGTAATAGATTGTTTATGGTAGTAAGTCCGTGTCCCGTCATTTAGTCCGGCGACAATTGGTCCGGTTCCAATTATATCCGACGACAATTGGTCCGGTACCAATTAAATCCGTGACAATTGATCTGGTAAAAAATAAATTTTAAAAATAAGTATATGTATATTAGGTGATGAATAAAATAAATTATTACTTGTAAATAAAACAAATATTTAATTAGACTATTATAATAAGATGACAAAACATATAATAATAAGTTAATAATTTTACCTAATTATAAGTATATAAGTATATATAATATAGTTACAAATTTCAAATCACAATATATTTTATGTTTTGTCCGATATTTAATATATAAAACGTATAATATATAAGACTTATTTATAGACAAGTACGTATATATGATACCATAAATTCCATATGAAAATACACTGTCATTATTATCTACATAAGTGCAGAAAAATGACACCGTGGTCTTTGACTGGTGTAGAACTAACCGTGGTGTAGAACTATCGCAATAAAATCATATGATATATATTATATAGGTGATAATAATTTAGATTTTAGATAACAGATAACGGCTACCCATTACGATATAATATTTGAAACTTGGCCAAGACGTGATATAATTGTGGACCGAATATATTGAAAAATACCATATTTTTAATTTATATAATTAATATGCCACTTAAATTTATCGAAAGCCAAAGAGGCAACAATATGTTGATGCATAATGGTTTTGTTTACATTATGCATCAAGAATATAGTAATAAAGTAGTCTAGCGTTGTTCTAAACACAAAAAGTTGTCTTGTAGAAGTCGATGCCACACCACCACAAAAGATGAATCAGGTAATATTGCATTATAATACATACATACTGCACCAGGAAAGAAATCGCATTAATGATCAATAAATAATTTTTTTAAATTTGAAAAGCGTAGGTAATAGAAGCGATTCGATTTTTTATGTTTAGGGATCATCATAGACTTTAAACAGTTATGTGCTTTAGCATTTATACCAGTTCAAGATGTTGTGAATGCATTTTGTAAAATGTTGGAGTCCCAATATTTCATATAGATAATGAAGATATTCTTCAGCCTTTAGTAGACTGTTTTGAGTATACTTGGATAGGTTGTACAGTGAGGAATAGAAGGAGAAAGCCATTGTTCTCATTACAAATGTGGAATTGCTACAATGATGTAAAAATGGACAACCCTCCTACCAATAATTCTGTGGAAAGTTGGCATCATGCCTTTAATAAATCATTGGGATCCCATCACGTTTTAATATGGAAATTCATCAATTTTCTGAAGAGAAAATAAGGACTTCAAGAGCCAAAATAGAAAAATTTAATTTAGGTAAAAAAAAATTAAAAAAAAAAAAAATAAATAAAAATAAAGACCTAGATCAACGTGTCAAAAATATTGTAACAAATTATAATTATTCAAATATTGATAATTTTTTAAAAAGTATTGCACATAATTTAAATTTGGAATTTGTAATTATATTATGTACGTACTTATCTAGACATAAGACTAAAAAAATATTTTTTTTATTTATAAGTAATAATTAATTTCTTTATCACCTAATATAAATATACTTATTTTTAAAATTGATTTTTTACCGGATAAAATGACGCGGATAAATTGTCGCCGGACCAAATTTACCGGATCAAATGACGTGGAACCAAGTCCGTGTCTAGTAAGTCGCCAGCAGGGTTCAACACCGTCTCAGAATATTAATTTAAAATTAAATCAAAAGAATAAAGTGTTTACTTACATGTCGAAGATAAAATGTCAAAATGATCAGTTCCTAAATTATCTAGATTTTAATATAATATATATTATATATAAAAATATATTAGAATATTATAAGTTATTATTTTTAGAAATTGGAAAGTTCTTCATCATTAATGTTTGGATATTTTAATGATTTAATAATTCAGTATATAAAATTGTATACTCGATTTGCAACTCTTATGGTTATGAGAAATTTATTTCTTTAAATTGGATAATTTGATCAGAAATATTACTATTAATATGTAGTTAATGAATCTAAAAGATTTTCCAACAATGTACTTTATTAAAGCTCCTCACTTTAGGATGTTGGCATGTAATTAACGATATATGTTTGTGCTTCGTTTGTAACTATTTGTGCTTTTAGTTCCCTCATTTATGCTAAGCCATTCACACATTAATGACATTTCAAATTGGAAGGAAATTTTATGAAATCGCTCTCGCGTCGCTATTTTAAATTTTTTTTTTCATCTTATTTGTTCATGCTACGTTCGTTATAGTTTGTATCGTTTTTCCTATCATTAGCACTACCCCAATTTCAAAGTTATTAAATTCCCAAAAGGAGAGTATCATTAAATGGATCACCTACATTGAAATTTTGATTTTTGAAACGAGGTGGGGCATAATTAGTTGATATAATTTTAACAAATAAGAAAGAGGTTTGAAATCTTTAATAATATAGTTTGTTTCATAAAAATTACCCTGTATACATACATTATACATTTTTCTTTACAAAGAAATATAAATTAATAATGAAAACGATACTGACATGTATTTAAACATTTTTAAATAATATTAAATATTAATTTTTCTCAGAAAATCTTAAAATTTCTTATATGATTCTATTAAAACTGGGAAACTTGATTATAAGGAGTTAAATATAAGTAATTTTTTACAAATTTCGAAAAATTTGAAATTAATAATCAAAAAATCTTTTAAAAATATTTTCAATATAATTTATGTACATCTTTATCTTTGGTTAACATGAAATTTTATTTTATTTGAATTTCATTAAAAATATTATATGTTTTTAATCTATAATTTGAAAAATCAAAAAAGCCGGTCAGTAGGTTGTGGAAGTACTTCGCTCGTCGGGTGTCAGTATTGGTGGATGCACTTCGCTACTGGACAGGGTACTTTTGGTGGATGTATTGCATTTGAAAGCAATGATAAATCATTGCATTCAATAAAACGATTCTGAGCGTAGCTTCGGTGTAGTATACATAACTCATATCATTTTTTTTTCTAGGGATCGATCGAGGCTGTTATTTTAATTTTATT
>JAIPRL010004496.1:0-37674 GCA_025469235.1 Pemphigus obesinymphae | reverse complement strand
TATTATAATATGAATTTTATTTTTCTCATAGATAGTACATAGATAACAAAATATTATTGATAATAAAGTAGGTAAAAGATTAAACATTTTATATTTTATATTATATTTAAAAATTATATTAGTAGGTGATTACAAATTAATAATTGTTATAAAAGTTATTTATTATTTTCTTTAGTCATTTCGAAAATGAATCATTTTAGTCAGGTTTTGCCGTATTTTTATCGAATCATTTGTTTTTCTTATTTCGTGAAATGTTCTTCAAGGCGGCAATCATTAATTCATGGAACAAAAATACATTTTTGCTGAGTAGGATGGAAGATGGCAATTTTATATTGCTATCTCTCTTCTCTATTCTGGAACGCTGCCCGCTATACAAACTGTATACACATAGCCTATCCATTGTGTGTTATCTATGGGTGACGGGTTCTTATGGTTGCCGCATGCCCGGTACTGTCCAAGCACTCAGTCACGTTAGCCGTCCGAAGACGTTGCCCATCCGGCACCACGCGGAGGTGTGACGATGAAACCCCAGCATATTGCTATGGCTGTGGTTTCGCCGGATAGGTAGGAGTCCAGTAGGAGTTTTGGAGTGTAGAGATTTTTGAGAAACTCGTTTTATATTATGGTATTTTATACATGCTATTTATTGATTTTTCCAGTAGTTTTCTTAAACACAAAGGAAAACTAACGAAAATTTTTATAAATCGGGAAATAATAAGACCATATATGGTCTATAAACTGGAAATTTGCTCAAAATATTTACTATACTGTCGAGATATATTTTCAAAAACGTTTAACTAATTTTTGTTAATTTTACATGGATCCCAATAAACATATAAACATTTGTTAAATCATAATAAACCTTTCAAATGTAATGTTTAATATTAAATATACATATGACGTTTAAGACGACATGATACTCACATTTGCTGTCTCCAGACTCCAACTGATAGGTAATATAAGAAATTCATTTTTTATGTCTTAAAGTTTGTTAGCTGTTTATTAAAAATTTTAATTTACCTAGGTAATGTGGGTAATGTATGTCGTTGAAATGGTGAAATATTAAACACACAACTACACGCACAATATATTACTCAAACAGCAATTTCATAACATTGAAATATTATAATATTAGAACTGAGTGAAATTTAAAATATTATTTCTTTAATGTTAAAATAATATTTTATGGAGATTGAAATATTAATATTTTAATGTTCTTTTAATATTTGTATTTGATTTAAATTTATACATTAAAAATTGAAACGTATGTACTTAACTATATTTAAATTCCCGGGCAGAAATTATTTTTGAGAATTTAGAGTTTTAACTGTGTCCTATACTATATACTGGGACCAGTTTTGTAAAAATATATTTTAGTGTTAAAATGTGTTTAAATTGTATCATTAATTTTTTTCGTATAAATATAGTATCCCATAAAATAAATTATTAATGTTTGTCAATGTTTGATATATTATATATCACAAAATTTCAAATTTCACGTCAATATAGTGATATATGGTAAATATTTTATGTATATTTCAATATATATATAATATCTTTGGCAATACCTAATATTTTCCAATTGATAAATTCTGCTTTTGTTTTTTTCTTGGCGATTTTTTACGTTTAATAAAATAAGTACAAATATCGAAAAATAACCTCTTAAATGTACTAACTGAAATGAATTTGCTATTAGATAGCTTTTTACCCGAATTCACTTTTTAAAATTTTTTCGGTAACGCCAACATTTTTCTACGTACATAAAAATACCCATCATTGTAAATGCTGCAATATATTATTATATATATATATATATATAATATATATTCCTCGTTACGATCGAATCTAAAACACTTGTATTTGTATTCAAATACTTTTTAACTTTACCTTTTCGTAAAATCAAGTTTTTCCAAGTACATTGAAAGTTTCTTGAATACATTTTTTGTGATTATTTTTTAAAATTATATGTTACAAGACTCGTTACATCCTGTATACTGGGAAACGGAAGTTTTAAAACCTTCGTGCATGACATTCACATCACCGGGGCCGACTCTTTAAGCTCGCGCTCACTACGTAGGTATGACAGCTGTCCGGGAGCCAGTCTGTGTTCGCACCGAACTGCGACTGTTTTATATAATATGTATAAATATTTTTTTATATCTGTTCTATTTTTTATTTTACAAACCCCCTCGCCGTGGCTTGTCGGCAACCTTTTTTTTTTCGCGGGGTCATCGGAATGCAAAAAACAATTTCCACCAGCCCGAACACCGGGGGTCGCAGCACGTATGTATGTATCTCGTATATTGTCCTCATGGTAAGATTAACAAAAATTTGATTTCCGCACACACCCACCTATATAATATATATATATATATATATACATATACATATACCATATACGTTTTCTGCATGACAAATTACGGTGGTTGAGGTGTATTATACAACGTAGAGAATAATAATAAAAATAATAATAATAATAATAATAAAACATCGGGTTAAAACAACAGAATTCGTCCTATAATGTGTCAAGAACGTTTCGCCCTGCCAGTGTAGGATGATTTATTTAACACTTTAAACTAAAAACGCTCGTATTATTTCGAACCGTGTCAGCTTCTTGGACAATTTTTATTTTGAAAACTATTAATTTAACCAAATTCGTGTATATCTTAGACGGTTTCGTTGTTCCGGTGAAGTGGATTTTATCGGTAAAAAATTCGTCAAGTATACAACACGTATTTCGGTTTAAAAAAAAGTATGAAATTTACGTATGTAGTATGTAATTTAAATTTACCCAATAAATAATTCATCGTACTCACTTCTATATGTACCTAGTCTATTATATAATTATAATATTTCACTGTTAATCCACTATAATATATTGGATTTTATATTTACCTCGTGAATGATTTTTTTTTTTTTCAAAAACCTGTTTACGCAAAATGAAACAAACATATTTTAACATGGCTTTAGACTTGTATAGTATTGTAGTATCTACCTATTATAAAACGTGTATATGTAGATTATAACATAACAGAGGAAAAATTACTTTGGTAATATTCATAAAAATATTAATTTACTAAACAAAATTAAGTAATATTAGGTAAAATATTTTGTTAATTTCAGTTGCCTATTTATAATTTTTTAAAAATATTTATTGTCATAGAAAGTGATGGTTTTAACAAAATAACTTTGTCATTCGTGTACAATTTACTATTGAAAGAATAAAATAGTTTATTGTTTTAATAAAATTTATATCAATGTGATATACTTTTTGTGTTTTGCGGAATAATAATTATTATCGAATTGATAATAGTTATTGTCAAATTACCAAAATTATATTTATATGGTTGTGATAAAAATATCATTATGATAATAAAAAATAGTTGATGTAAAAATATATAGGTAGGTACAATATGTAATTTTCAACCGTATTGTTTTAGTATATTAAGGGACGATTTTATTGTGGGAGTTTTACAATTTTTAAAGTATTTTACTGATTATCTAAGGTACATTCCTCCACGCGTTTCAAAATAATTGAAGTCGTAATTTTATGGGTAATTAATATTTTTAAAAACGCTTATTGGGTATTTTTTATTATTAGCCACAGCTTCCTTAAATGCCGTTTTCTATTAATTGCACAGCTTTGGCGTTTCCACTTTTAAATAATTATTTAATGCCTTTTCATTTGTTTTGCGAAGAAATATTTTCCACTTAAATCAATTAAAATTACGTATTGTCGCCATGTTCTCTTTAGAAGTTAATTATGTGTAAAACATATTTTCGTGATATGTGACTGACTTATCTTTGCGTTTAATTTATAATTATTTTAATAATAATATAAAATAATATATTAAAAACCAAATATAATATAAATTAATAATTTATATTTCAATATATACAGCATCTACCTAATAACTTACAAGACTACTAAAACATTTAAGATGAAGTCAGTCCGAACAAATTATTAATACAAAACCCTTAAGTATTAGCATTCTTCATTTTTAATAACTTGCTAATATCTTAGAGATAAAAAAAACCATTTACATTTTTGAAGAAATATATTCGTATTTATTTAAAAAAAATCAATAAAGTCGTTTTTTTCCAAACTTATTAAACATGTTTAAATGTACATACAAAAAAAAAATGGCTCTGTGCAGGGCTAAGTAATGTCAATCTTAATAATTTATTTTTTGTCCCGTCTTTCTATGGTATTCTTAAGTTAAAATTAATGAAAAATTCATAAGTAAAAAAAAAAATAAATTTATAATATATAAAAAAAGAAGAAAATGTGTACACAGATTTTAAAGATAATGATATTTACTAATATATATGTTTTTCTAATAGCTATATACTATAATATACTATATTGGCGGGACCATTTTCCTCTACAAATAAAATATAATTTTCCTCCAAAAAATGTATTTATTTATTTGTTTTATATTAAAATATAATATTAGACGGTAATTCACTATACTTATTAATTTTTTACATCGATGCTGTGACAAAACAAAATATATAAAAATAACAATTAAAAAAAAAAATTGTTTAAATTTTTTTAATATTATTTTAGAAATTTGGTATATTTATTATTTATCAATATTGAATTTTTAATTAATTCGATTTATGACGATCATTTTCGAAAAATAATAATATAACAATAATAAATTATGATTAATTGGAATGTTTTTATTTATCTATTCTATCTTTATTTCTTCTCTTTTATTAGATCAATAAAAATTATATAATATACTATAATATAATATAAATAAATACTTTAAACTAAATAAATTAAATATTTAAACCTATCAGTTTTTCCGAAAATGAATACTATCATTCATTATATATAATCAATGATACCATCTACAGAGCCGTAGCAATGGAGGGGTGGACGAAAGGTGCCTGTGCCCCGGGCGAAAAATTTAAGAAATTAAAATATTAATATCCAGTAGAGTCTCGCTAATCCGGTCCTTGCTAGTCCGGACATTTGGTCAATCAATTATTTATGTTATGTATTATATACACATAACTATATAAAAATTATTTATGTTAATATGTTAACATCAAAATGTTGGGGTAATTTGTTACCTATACGCATGACAAAATAGATAGGTATGTCAACAACAATACGAATTTTAGTCCGATATGCGCATCCCTACTTTTTTCCATATATTGGGTTCTTCGCTTTTCATTCAATTCTGTGGTGATAGCTAGGAAATCTAAGCTTGATATATGTAACGAATGAGAGGCGAAGAACTTAATGCACGCTAAAGAGTGGGAATACTTCACAGAGATGTACGTATCACAATGTTGCTGACATACCTATCTATTTTATTATGCCTATACGTATATTATAGATAATTGATAATTATTATGTAACAACTAATATTCTCGTAAAGTATGTAGGAAATATATTTTGTATTTATAGCACTGTAACCAAACGAAACGTACCGGCACGTTGCTTGTTTTTCGGGAAGTACCTGCATAGTTGATTATTGTTTTGTCATTTCGATTTTGTATTGTTAGTCGTTTCTCGTTTCAGTTTATCAGTTTATTACAACAAAAATGATTTAAAATACCATACCTACTTAAACCTCGTTTTACAGCTATTTTAAACGTCATTTTGTTTAATCCGGATTTTCAATAATTTGAACTCGCGCCCGGCAGTGTCGCTGTGTGAGTTTCGGACGTTCTCTCATGGGCCGGAGTACTGTTTCAATTGAAGAAACTTTTATAGATTTTATCGAAAGTCCTGAGAAAACTGGCGAGGGAATTGCTTTAGAAATTATAGAAAAATTAAAGAAAGATGATTCAAAGTTAAGTAATTATAGAAGACAAAGCTATGATAATGCAGCCAACATGTCTGAGAAGTATAAAGGTGTAAAGAGACGTATCATGCAAGCTAACGATTTAGCTAAGTATTAAAGTATGTAGCATAGCTTGAATTTAGTCGGAAATATTGCCGTTAGAATGTCTTTACGAATGATAAAATTCTTTGATACAGTTCAGAAGATCTTTAATATTTTTTCATCCCCTTCTAGTAGATGGACAATTTTAATGGAAAATATAAATATATCTTTAAAATGTACTAGTTTCACTCGATGGTCTGCAAAACAAGATTCGGTATCAGCACTTAAACGTAATATGGAAAATGTATATCTTGTTCTAAAAAATATGTCAGGAAACCAATCTTTCCCCCAAAGAGAGTATTACTGGAGCAATAGATCCAATAGATATTTACTCAAAGGTACATACGATCGGTCATGATCAACCGTCCATCCCGTCTCGTGACCAATATTGACAAAAACACATTCCCGACGCGAATATTTTACGCGTGCGATTGATGGTCACCACCGGTGTCCAGTGATAACAGACGGTACAGTTTATATATTTTATACAATAATTATAATTACAATACAATAATTATGATTGCGTAATTGGGTTTTTACCAAGACAATCGCCCGTGATTACGTACGTATCCATATAAATACAAACGACGATGCCGACGAAAAACGATCAGATTATATCGACGATATTATAATGTGAAATTGGAGACCCCGGTGGTGTGAGGGGTCGTCGTGGTATGACGTTCGATGGTCCCCTCGGAAAATGATTGAAAATCCGTAACGAATTGCCAACTCTAGAACTGCTCTGACTTTCGTCTTTAAATCGCTCGCACGCCTTACCCACCGAGACACATGACGTTTGTGAATGTCTCCCAACTTTTGCTGGCATATAAGCACTTAAATATTTCATATACCTACACCACGGTTATTTTATTTTATAACTACAATTTTTCTTGTAATTATACGACAAAAACTTAATTATTACTTACTTTTTGCATTTTAATATTAATATAAATATTCAATATGATGTATAATATATTATATTATACCTATGTGCATTTTCTAATATATACTTATTATAAATGAAATTCGATACCGATATTTGGCTAGTTGTATTATAACTACCCGAAAATATTTTTTTACCAACATTTCTAGTATATTACTTACCTAAAATATTTACAATACATTACATTTGGCATATTTTCCATTAATCATGATAAAATATATTCATGTAATCATCAACAAATATTTTGAAAATACTATCATTGTCCAAATTCAAGTGCTCTGGTATTTTATATTAATTAGTTAAACATAATTTAAATCTTGGGAAAAAATTATCTTAATTTATTATCAAAATTCATAATTAAAATTTTATAAATCTATAAATTCAAAATTATGTACAGCTCTGGCCTCTGAGTACCTGTAGGTAGAATATATTTTTGTGCAGTACTATAATATATTAATATAGTAGTTTGGTTCGCAATTCGTATATTAATCCTATATATATATATATATATATACTTATTTATACCAGCGTGTTTCACATTTATATTACCTCCAATTGATAAATTATCTAATAGGAATATTTTGTTTTCATGTACAGTTTATAAACTATGTATATGTTTATGTAAGAAGTATAATATAGATAATAATCATTCGTTTGCCATTAAAAAACAAAAAATATACATTTTTAACAAATTATATTATCATGACAGAAAATCATTTCTAATTATTTTCATTCCTAATTCAATTGATTCAATACTTAGAATAATAATATAATTATGTTTAAGGGGTTCATTATATATATATATATATATATATATATATATATGTAGGTACGTGAGATGTAACGACCAAGTTTTTCAGTCAAAAATTAGTATTCACCTATAGTATTTTACCTTGAATACATTAAGTCTCAAATAATTTTTTCGTACAATAACAAATTTGAAGTGTAATACAATAAAAATTCGATCACGTACATTCAAATACTCGAGCTTTTAGTTTATCACATTGGCTACAAATTATATACTCTGGATATTCGGTTTTAACTTTTATAAATGTAAATACTAAGATGCATATAAATGTAGAACGTTTATTCATTATTGTGCATTAATAATAATAAATTAAAATATATAAGTTATGTATTTACTTTCAAATAAAGTAAAAATAAAAATTACAAATAACAAGAAAAATGTAAGATTAATAAAATAGTAATAGGCTGTAAATTATGGGTTCAATTTAAATATTAAAAAAAATATGATGAACATTCTTCAGGAAAATTATATTATTTTTAGAATATTTGTTGATCATTGTTAAATAGTTCCGGAAATAATTAGGAAATATTAAACAAATATTATTTGACCAACAATTTCCATTTCAAAAATATTTCTTATATTATTTACAAATTATTTTCTTGAACTAAAAATAAATATAAAAAATAAAAATAAAATCATAAAAATGCAAATAAAACAGCTCGAAATAGATGTGGATCCTTGATATATTTTTAGTTTAATAATGAATGATGCAAATTATAATTAATTAGGTAAGAAATTATATATACATCTATTAGACTACAAATGTTTCTAATTAAAAAAAATATGTTTTTTTTCAACCCTGAAATTAGTGGCAATTTAGATAGTGGAAGTTTTATTGGATAAATAAACTTTAAATAGTAATTTAATTTTATTACAAGTTACATTACATACAAGTAATCCAATTATTTGCGAGTTAGTTACTTAAGACTATTTTTATCAAGTTACTTTACTAAATTCCTTCAAGAGTAACAAAGTATTTTTATAAATTGATAACACTGATAATATCAATATAATTTAAGGATAGAGGCGGATAGAGAGGTCCTGAACGGGAAGGGAAATTTATGATTATAAAAATAAACAAGGTCATCAACCTGTTTTTTATGCCGTTATACTTCAATTTTTTAATGAATGGGGAGTTGTTTGAGTAGTACCTAAATCATATATATATAATTATTTATAACAAAATATATTTGACTAAGTTCATAGACAGCATTAAGTTTGTCTTATAATATTACTTATCTTAGAAAAATCTTAGTAGTTACCCGGGCTTATTATTCGTAGTTGGAAAATCTAGATGCACACTTAATCACCCAATTTTCGCATAGTTTAATATTTGTGTGTAATTAATTAAATATATTTCGAACTTAGGCATCAGGTTTTGATAACTAATAAATATGTAGGTTTTTACACCAAAATATATAAATTTATCAAGTATCAACATTTCATTAAATAGTTTTGTTTGATTATATTGAATATTTTATAATAACAGAGGAGGTTTTCGGTTAACTTAATACTAGTTTTGACTATGTCTACAAAAGAAATAACAATAATATTATATACTCGTATTATTATTATGATTATTGTGTGATATCCATAAAGTTTACAGTGCAAAGCCAACAATTTTAAACAAGACAATTCTAACAAATTTGTTGGTCGTTGTTGGAAAGGTTAAACATTTTTAATAAAAGTTTACACTTTATAGATTGTTATCATATGATACATAATACACCAATAAACCCAGTGCTGGTGCAAAAAATATTTATGGAAGGTAGTTGGAGCAATTGTTCCTATTTATTATCTCAAAAAAAAATTTAATAGGTAAAAAAAGTCATGAACTTTTTTCTGTACCAATTACTATATAGTTTTCTAACTAAATTCCCACAAAATACTTCCTTGAAAACGTAAATAAGCAAAAAAAAAAGTCATAAATGTTTTCTGTGCCGACTGGCTTTAATTTTCTGACTTATTTCCTGGGTGAGGGTTCGTCTGGACCCCCTAAATCCCCTTTCCACCGTCCCTAAATACATTGCATGTAAAAAATATTATAATAATATATTTTTATTATATCTTTTACTAATTAATTTTTTTGGAAGACAGGTATACTTACTGTTATTAAACGTAAGTATATTTTAAATAATATTATAAAATTGTAAATTATAGTCTACAGTGTAGATATAATATATAATATAATTTCCGTCACTTCGTTAAATTACCTATAATCAATGCATAGACGAAATGAACCGTTTTTCTTCTTTGTTAAGACTACAGGTGCGTCCCAGGGTAAGGTACTTGGTGTTACTAAATCTTGCTCTTCCATATCCATTATTATATCGTATATGATATTTTGCTTCTCCGCTGAATAAGGATATGGATTTAGAGCAATAAGAGTAATCGTTTTCAGCCGAAATTCGTGATCAGTTAATTTCGTGCTGCCTATTTTACCACTAAAATCTTCGGAATATTTTAGAAGTATATCTTTCAGTCTATTATGTTTAATAGGATCACTCGAAATTTGGATATCTGACAAATCGAAATCGCCTAACCCTTGTGGTGGTTTGGTTCCTGTCCATCAAACTGAAGTTCGCTTAGAGGTTCCTATATACTCGTAAATGGTACATGCAAAGTAATCCAAAGATATTTGGTTTTCCATGAGGAAATCGTAACTTAAGAGAATATCACAGTACAGATTGTCTAAAATAACAGCTTTTAACGGGATGGAAAGATCTGTTATTTGTACTACGAATGTCATGTGACCACTTATGTTTTAAGTGTGGCCATCTGCCATTTTTACTGATGAAATTGGTCCATTGATAACTATTCCGAATTTTAATGAAATTTCTGATCTAACATATAACCTTTGGACCTGTGAATTGAGGAGAGCCGTTACGAAATTCGTTTAAAATTTCAACTCAATAGATGCAGTTGGTATCTTTGTTTGGTATTTGTTACTTACACTTTGCATAGACGTAATTTCTGATCGATCGTAATGACTATCCTCTTTCTCAAAAATAGCCATTCGATCGTCAAATTTTAGTTTTTCTGTGACCTTAATTGATTGTCTTTGCGATTCACAAGAGTCTGGTATTTTAAATGATGTATGCCGGGGCTTGTATGATTCTACATGAGTTCAATGATTTTTCTGTCAAAACTAAATTTGACATTTCTGAGAAACTAGTTGATGTTTGATCAAGATTATCAAAGCTAGGGTCAGATTTGTCCTCAAATCCTAGAACTACGTGTTCAGAACTATTTGGATTCTCGAGACAAAAAGTACTGAAAGTATCGTTAATAATACTATGTTTTAGATCAGTAGTTTATGTTATCTTTTCCTGAACGATGATTGGAGAGATTAAGCAACCAGCTGTTCTTTGGTCAAGAATATTAGAGATAACGATAATGCTTGATATGATAATGATGTTTGTTCAGGTAATGAATTATGAAACTGGGTCCTACATAATGTATTTAAAGAATTTTCTGATTACTTAGCCATAGATTTTTGATACCTAGTACTTGTTTGATCTATTTTACAGCTACATTAATTGATTCAGGAACTGAATTATCAGTGTTAAAGGCTAGTAAATAAGGGACCGTTAAGGAATCGTCAGAAAGTGTTTTTTCACCTGTGGAGTGGACTAGGCTCCATCGGGATTTGGTCCGTTTCCCACTAGCAATTTGGATCATTCATTGTTCTAATGAGAACCTTTGCAATACCGACACGGATAGGGTATTTTACGAGATAAGTTATGTGCAGTATTCGATTTTTCTACTGGTGCTGAAGAAGTTTTTCTGAGATCGCTATATTTTACTTTAGCGGGCTGCTGGGATTTATATTGCATCTCCAGTTTAACGTGCGAAAACGTCTAAAACTACAGCTATTCGCCGAAGATCGTAATAAGAAAGTCGTAGGGTGTTGTAACTTCACTTGAGTATGGTACTCTTCTCACATAAGTCCTACAATAGTTCTAACTACTTGCGATTCTGAAAGCCCTGTTTCTACCTGACGTGCCAAATGGTTTTTTCTAGTACAAAATCGGTCAGTCGTTGGTCTCTATCCTGTCGAACTGATACGATTTCTGCTCGGAAGTAGAACTGTATAACTGAATTATCGAATCTTTTGACGAATTTGCCTCTAAACTCCGACCAGAATAAATCTAGTGCCCGATAGTTTTCCACCAGTCAAAATCATTTCCCGTCAATTGTGGCTCAATAGTCTTAACCCAAGCCTGCTTATGAATGTTAGCCTGCTGCATAATGTATTCGGAATTACTGATGAATCGAATAGGGTCCTCTTCTTTTTAACCAGAGAAATATGGGAGAAATGCTCTAGCAGTTTTTAAATTGTGTATAGAGGACCTAGAGGACGATTTGGGGAACCAGAAATTTAATCAAAATCACGCGTACATGTAAAATGTATAATGTGGTTTCTACATTGTGTGTACCATGACCGGCATTAATCATCCTATGGCTGTAATATTTCCCAAATCTTGTCTGATTTCTCCATTTCTTCACTGGCTTCAGGAAACCAGTTTACCATATGGTGCTCTAGAAATTCGGGATTTAATTCATTATTGAAATTTGTTGAATGATTCTGTGAAAGTGTAGGGTTAACCCCAGTTCCAAGATTACCGCCTAACAAAATTATAATTTATAAGAGTCTCTTTTTATTCACTAAATCCTGAATTTAGTGTACTAAGCACTGGGGAGGTAAGAGCGTCATCTTCACCACCTATTTTCTGTGTCCGTACTGGGTAATTTTCATTCGCTTGGGTATCAAACACATAGGTTCTACACGAATGATGGACTCTAGTATTATTTGTAACTCATTGTAAGGGGCAGTAACAGTTAAATTACGGAACGCACATTCTCATCTGATTTTATTTCATTGCCATTTCATTCAAAGTTTTACTCATTTTGTTAGTTCGTTTCATTTCCTATGGAAATATGATCAATATGAAAATAAAAAATTTAGAGTGTTCAATTAATAATATGTAATATTATGCAAAATATTTGATAAAGTGTAAGATATTAGGTAGGTAATGCAAACAAAATAATGTAAATACACAAAACGTCGAGGTACCTATTTATTATTGTTGTTCGTCATTTGTACGACCCTGTATATTACCGGTGTGATAGTAATCCGTTGCATAAAAAAATCATTACTATACATACTACTACTGTCACTGTGTATTCGGCTATACTCGCATCGATAATATTATGAGTTATCGTAAACGACGGTTTGTAATGACTTTAGTGTGCTGTGAGTAAGACGATATTTTTGTATCTACAGCGCGTGACCATATTCAGGTGAAACTATATAAATATTATTAAATTCATTTTTATACACGTTAAATGTGAATGGGTAAAATATCGCAACGATTTTTTTTTCGTCCACCCTACTTATTTTAATAATAAATACATAGCAGAACGGAAACGTAAAAAAACACGAATAGAAATGTTTTCTTTTTCCTTTATCAATAAGCAAGCGGTTAAAATAATTTTATCCTGTATTCGCTGTTTACCGTGATTCGATTATCTCTGCAAGGAGTCAATTTGTTTGTGGGTGAGGTGAGGACATTCGGCACGAAATCGTTTCAAAATCACAACACGGTGTTCAAATTACATTAAATTAATTCTTCAAATAAACAATCACTGTACTACAATATGTTATCAAACAATATACCTATAAAAATAAGCAAATATAAATTATAATATATTATATGATAATATGGGTATAAGAAACCCAATGGGTATATACACTTCACAGGTATGAAATGATGAACGATGAAGGATTGATGATGGTGTAAGTGTCATGAATGATGTATCTAATATCACGTATGGTATTCGTATTAGAAAAAAATTAAATAAAACGTAAAATGGGTAAGCGTACGAATGCTACGAACGGACTGATTTCAGATTATGTCGTATGTCTATCATTGTTGGATTTTTTAAAAATTGTTATGATTTAATTGAAAGAATATGTTTTGAAAACACTATAAACTATTATTTTAGAAATGTGAACTTCTTGGTCAAAAAATATTTGTAAAATATTTTTCGCACTTGTATAGCAATGATTAGAAAATATTTTGAATATAATATCATTTTCCTAAAATTTTTTTTAAAATATTTTAATACTATGTAGTTAAGTAAGTATTATTATGCTAATAAATTTTACATTATACGTGTACTGTTACGTATGTTTTTGTTTGTTACAATTTTGATTTTGAAATTTCTTTTTTAAAAATATTTTCAGAAAATTTATATTATTTTCACAATATATATATGTTCTAATTACTATCTGGGAAAAAACGTAATAGTATAATTGGGTCAGTGAAAGGGTTAAGTATTACTATTAATGTATTTATTATTAAAGTATAAACATATTAATATTTTTAATCTTATATATTTAAAAAGCCGGGAAAAACTTTGCACGTTAGGTAGAACAATGATGACGGATATATTAAATTTGAAAGCAATATATAAATAATTTATTTGTAAAGATTCAAAGCGAAGCTTCGGTAGATATATATATATAATAATATGATAATATTATATAATATTATGAACAAAAAAAGTTGAAAAAAGTATTTGGAAATAAAGGGATTTGCACCCAGGACACCGCGCATGAAAATATCGTTAGCTACCATTAGACTACGTACGAATGTTGACAATTTTAGAAAAATGAACTAAAAAAAAATAAAAAAATAGTAAAATCGTAAAATTTTAATTTGATATAACTTTAAAACCAAGTCTAATCATCAAATTCTAACTTCACTATTAGTTTTTTGATCAAAAAATACATGAGTATTTAAAAAAAAAACTTCGAGTTTTTCTGTGAAGTAGAAAAGCTATTATGAATTAAATGTCTCAAATTGAAAATTGCTATATATAGCTCAAAAATTATCAAAAATTATTTTCCTTCATAATGTGCTAACTTATCTATTTGGTGAAAATGTCGAGATTATTGATTTATTATTTCCCCATAATTCAAACACATTTCATTCCGAAATATCGAAAAAATTTAATGGATATTCCAAAAAAAAAAAAAAAAAAAAATTGAAATGGTTATTAATAAAATATTGTACGTACCGATTTTAAAAATAGTCTGTATGTAGCTAGAATACCGTCTTTTAACACTATTCAATTTTCAGGTTTTAAAAACAAAAGTCAAACTTATTGTAAATTAAATGTCTCAAATTTGAATATTGCTATAAATAGTATAAAAATGGAAAAAAATTTTATTTAAATATTTTACTGATATACGTTTGTGGTAGAAATGTATTGCCACTAGCATCAATATTTTTGGACTAGTGAAGAATTTTACCACAATCGTGTTCACAGATTTTTGTGCTCATTTTTTCATCATTTTTTCTTACGCTAATATAGAAAAAAAAAATCAAAAAAATGACCTCTCTAAAGTACCAACTATATGCAATTTGTTACCAGAAGATAGTGCTGTTTACATTACAACTACATGTAATGAGCACTTCTTATAGAACAAGATTTGTCCTATTCGGTACGGACAAAAAAAAAATAGATCATCGTAAAACTTATACATTCCTCACTTTGCTCAGAACCTAAAATGTATCTATATATACTTTTTTCATTTAAATTAATTTTATTTTATATTATATTAATAATAAAATTTAAAAAATTGGTTCATTGAATGTTCAATGTCACAAAATGTTTAATGGAATAATTGTTATACTTACTTACTCAAAATGACTATTTATAACAGAATATTTTTTATAATCGGGAAAAGAACAAATAAAGTTGCCATGGCTTTTGTGATTTAAATACTGAAGTGTAATATATATAAGATTACATATTATATATATTTATATCATACATGTTTCAAAAGATTTTAGATACAATATAGCAAGATTCCGAATTATTCGAGTCTTCGGGCGGTTCATTCGGATTCATACGTTTTTGCTTATACACTTCTTTGTATTCGGTATTTCCCATTCTTTTTCTTTGTCGAATCGCATTATACGAACAAACCATGAAATTGAATCGTAAATACTATGAACGAGAAAAAAATATAATACATAAACAATACAATTTTCTGTTCGATACTTATCTTACAAAATATTATTAGTTATATAATATATAGTTATATATACTTTTTATTTCAATTTGTATTTGCATTTCATCCCGTTTCATTGAATGGTTATATTATGGTTATATTACCTATATGGTAACATTATATTGCTTGTGCTAAATTAATAAGCTTATTATTATTCGGTATCATTTGTAATGCATGTACTATATATTATATATATTATCTATGTAATATACAAATATTGAGTGGAACACTTACTGGGTGAAACTCCATTTAAGTGAGACGCCTTGTAAGTTCAAAACTTTTTGAGTGCGAAAAGTTGAGTTTGTAAATTAAATTTGTAACCTTGAATTTGTAACTCTGTTTGAGTATCACACCTTGTAAAAGTGTAATTTTTTTTAAGTACAGCAAGTCAACACGTCATTAGTAGAATAACTTTTGAGTGTAATTCATATACTTCGATTTATGCATTTTATCAGAAATTATAATGTTATTAATTAATTAAAAAAAAAAAAAACTGAAAACTGGCGTTCGCTTTCTAGACAATAGAAACCCCTAAAGTGTGAAGAATATGTCGATAAAATGAGTCTAGCTTAGCTCGGTTGTCACCTAAATGTAATGGGTTTTTACACAACCTCACAAATACACATCAATATAAATTCAATCAAAATTTTAAAAATATTATGAAAGTTTGACAATTTAAAATATAATTTGTCGTTATATATAATATGGGTTTAATATATAAAAGTGTAATACAATATAGTATAGGTTAGGACAGTTAGTTAAACTTATTGTTTTCGGGTTAATTATATAACCATTGTCACCAGTTAGATCGATATATTCTAAAGTCCGATAAAACATTGTTAAAGTAACTATGATAAAAGTTCGCATGAATGTATTAATATAATTTGAATTAAAGTTGTGAAAAATATTATGGAGATTCGACGATTTCAAATTCATATGAGGTATAAAATCTATAATATAGGTACATACCTAATCTGTGAATCAGTGAGTCAGATTATATATAATACTTAAGTAATAGGGTATTATATAATGCACAACTTTAATTCCATATTCAGATATATAATAGATGGATATATAATATTAACAAAAAAAAAAAAAAAAAAATTATAATAAATATTAAGTAGTTATAATGATAAGAAAGTGTATTACAGTTATGTCTACGTACCGTATATATCGGATAAAGAAACGTTGCAAAAAAAAAAAAATCAGTGGAGTGGGATTTGAACTGGTGTACCCGTATTAAAAGATAGTTTAATCTATTATTCCTGCTACCACGAAGCTACCTAATTGAGATAATGAAATGGTCAAAATTTCTCGTTTTTAAACTAATGGACAGATAATGGACGACACTGTATATTGACAAATAATATTAATATACACAAATTACACATATTTGAAACGAACGTTTCGACGAAAAAAACGAAACGGGGAGGACAAAGAAACGTCCATTCAATCATTAAAACAACTACCTACTAGGGAATCGAAATACTTCGGGAAATGTCGCAAATGCTGATCTTGGTAGTTCGGAGCGATAATAAGACGACGCAGGAAAACATAAAGTGATGACGGATAGATGACGAGCTGGTAAATTCGTTTTTTTCCTGGCATCGAAAGCTCGAAAAAAAATGAGAACGCAGATGAATGAAACGCGTATAAATCTCAAATCGATCGGAGAATAGTTTTAACACGGTAAAGGTAAAGGAATACGCGGCAAGTGGTCACAAAAACGAGCCAGTGAATTAAATAATAAATAGTAGATAGATATCTACTGTTTTTTCCTTGGAAAAAATGGTATTTGAAGTTACCATTTTATATGTAAGACTATAATTACAGGATATAACTCAGGATTTTTTAACCAATGCAATAACTTTTATATAGGTATACATGTATATATATATAATATATTATATAGTATATTAAGGAAATATTTTGTATTGATTAAAGATTTAAACGATAATTTAAAATTTTAAATGCATTTGTAATAACTATATTGTTTTAAATGGATTCCATGCTAAATAATAATGAATGTGTCCATGTGATATAGGTTCTATACCTAACCTAATATTAATACAACGTGCATATAGTTATCGGAGAAAAAAAAACAATTTCTACATATAGCACTATTATATTTATACCGGTAAGTTACCTGCGATTACGTCGATATATATATATACGGTTTATAGCCGAATAGTCTTGGAAATGAGTTGTCACACGAAATAATGACCGTTTCACTCTTTATTATTCTCCTTTAAATTTTTTGGGGTTTACACGAGGTTATATTATACAGTTTGATGCGGTTGCACGAAATGAAGAAAGCTTGTGTTGTTATGGGTGCTAAGAAAACAAGCATGTCAAAAAAGTGTGGGAACCTTGTTAAATATAATATAAAAAACACTGTACCAGAAGAATAATCATCGGGAATAATGACCGAACTACAAACATTTGTATATATATATATATATATATGTTTTACCTTCGCCTAAACCGAACTGTGACAAATCTGTATTTAATATTTCACCGATGTTTTTGAATGGTCCATTATAGTATATAGGGGACATTGTTTACTATAATATAATATATACCTACCAAACAGATTCGGTAACGAAAAATTATAAAAACATGTGATAACGAACCATGTCAATTTCATCAGTTGTTCGAATTTTTTTATAATGATTTGTGTTTTTTTTTTTTTAACAGGAGACTAGTAATAATATTTTTGTTTTCGCAGGAAATACATTTATATTATACCTATCAAATGTTTAAACTATGATAGTCATAATATTGTGTTAACCTTTTATATTTTTAGACTTGTTAAACCATTTAACCTAACCTAACCTATGTAGACTTTTTTTTAGATTATACTACATCTGATAGTATTTCTGAGAATAACATTTTTGGAATTATCACCGAAAAAATATACGAGTATTACATAGTTATAATACAACAAAATTATTTTAATTGTTATCGATTTTATCTTTAGTTTTTATAAATAGTTTTATTCTTTCTTAAAAAAAAGTTGTAATCAATTGTCAATTACAAATTTTATATTAGTAAAATGCTTGTAAAGTTTCATCGGTAGAGAATCGAACAAAATATTTTGGGTTTGTAGACATTTAAAAAAAAATGTGGAAAAAAAATGTTGAAAAGAAATGTATTAAGCGAGCATTTTAACCTATATATTTGAGTAAAATTCGGTTTTCAAATCTAATGATATTAATTAATGTCATAAATGTAAAATTAATAATATTTAATAATATTAATACAATAGGTAGTTACCAAAAATAGATATACAATTTTTCTAAAAAACAGTATATTTAGAAAAACTATAATTCTTTTACTTGAAAATTGGAAAAATAATGGGGGTTTTCGGAAAAAGAAGAAAAATTAGTATATAGAAAATTCTATAAAATAAAACTACAAATTACCTAAATAAATAATAAATAATAAATAAAAAAACAGAAATGGAAGTCGCTAAAAAGAAATGATTTTCATTTTTCCACAAACAACAATTTTTCTTTCTTGAATTTTCGTTTTAGATTAATAACTGTTGAAGATTTAAAAAAAATTCCTTATATCTAGTCCACATTTACTATTCACAGTAGGTACTATTTTATCTTTACAGTTAAATAAAATACATTTTTAAATTATAATTATTCTATAATGAAATATGTGTATACAATCCTACTTGTATTAAAAAATATATTAATATGTAGCTGTATATATTTTTTTCTTTTTATAGATCTTGATATTAGTTTTAAATCATAGTTTGCTTGCAGGATAACTTTGAATTAAGCTTATATTCTACATAACTATCATTAAATAAATTACTGTAAATAATATGTTTTAATATTTTAATTTGCCAACAATTACTTAAAGTAATGAAACCTTAATAGTAAAAATACTCTTAAAAAAAAAAAAATAAATAAATACATAAATAAATTCAATTTTGTATGGGTTTTTATTTTAAATAGAAATATAATACTCAAAAAAAAAAAAAAAAATAATAACTGTGGTATACATAACAATTAAATGATCAATTAGTTTTATTTTATTTTAAAATTTCAGA
This sequence comes from Pemphigus obesinymphae, assembly GCA_025469235.1. Classification (NCBI taxonomy): domain Eukaryota; kingdom Metazoa; phylum Arthropoda; class Insecta; order Hemiptera; family Aphididae; genus Pemphigus; species Pemphigus obesinymphae. Next base: position 17,865 of record JAIPRL010004496.1, on the reverse strand, counting down.
GATCAGCTGTCAATATAGGTAGTTATTATATAAAAATACAAAATAAGATTGCCAAGTTGCTTTACATAATATTTTTTTAAAACCATATTTTATTTTGTACTCAATTTGTAAATAATTATATATGTAAATATATACACTTAAAGTGAATAAAATAACCTAAAAATTAAAAGATATAAATAATAAATACACCGAATATGTATAATAATAACAGTTTTATATTTTGTCGTAAGGTTACATAAATTTTCCTTAAACATTTAAAGGCCAGTGGTTTTAATGATACGTTAACACAATTTGATTACATAGGTACACTAATAAATTATTAGAATGTTTGTTAAATTTTAGTTTTACAGACTGTTAGTTTAATAATCCAATATCAGGGAGTGATGGTTCGATTCTTATCGATTACGTTCATGCTATTGTAGGTACCAGGTACCTATTAAAATTGCGTACTAAAAGGTACTAAAGGTACTAAAAAGTAAAATTTTCATACAAAAATTTGCATTGTTCTTCATGCACAATTTAATTTAATTTATATACTTTTGTATAAAATTAACTTGAAATGAACAGGTTAAGTTAAAAGTTAATATAAAAAAAAGTAACGCGTTAAGTAGCTTAATTAAAATTAATTAAATATTTTAATTTAATTTCAACTTTTAACTCAAGCAAAGATCTGGCGGGACATATGAGTCCCGGTCAAAATAGTAGGGGAGGGTCAAAAAAATTTTTACTCTTCATTTTTTCCAATAGCCAGACTCAAAGGGTTAATGCCCAGTCTTGCATACATATTATAACTACATACATAGACTTTTTGTAAATTTTGTATAGTATTATGTTATTATGTCTATTACTATATTACTCCATATTACTATAAAAGTAAAATTACAAAAATGAAAGTATTTAGTATATTGTTATTATATATAGGTTTAATAAGATATTTGAGAACAAAGGAGAACGACTATGTTTAAGAATTTATCTATTCCAAAATTGAAAATAAATTAATAGTAGTAGGTTAATATGTTTGATATAACAATCAAACAAATATTTTTTATAATTTTATTCTTATTTTCAATTTTACAAATAATTTACAATATAAGCACAATTAATTTATGTTTAGATGATATATTTTAAAACATATCAGCCCAACTTAGTTTAAAAAGGTAATTTTCGTAGTAAATAAAAATTATTCATTAAAATTGGTATTTAAAATAAAAATCTAAAATTGCAATTGAAGTGTGAAAACGAATGAAAAATGTACCTATATATATTGTATACTATTATTATGAAGGTTTTTTAACGGGTTTATGTACTAAAATTAAAATGAATTTTGATTATTATATTTATAGATTATTATTAAAATATGTATATAAAACGGTATTAAATTAAGTGTGAAAAAGATACGTTAATACAATCGAAATTTAAAATATTTAAGTTAATTAGTTAATGTCAAAAATGATTGACTAGGTGCTGAGCTCAAAAGTTTCAATCTTTTTAACAAATTAATAGGACCATGTTTGAACTATACTTAATAATAGCTATATATTTTATATTATTATAAGATGAGAACGTTTGAACGTTTAAATTATTTTTGAGAACATAATATTAATTCAGATCATTTAATATTAAATACTAAAATTTTAATTATTCACTATTTACTATGTATACTATCAAATTATAAATGAATTGTAAATACAATATTAAATACTTAAAAAAAATATCATTTAACATTTATTCGACATCAACAAAATTGTGTATCGATTGTTTTACTTTGTATTTATTACATTTTAATAATATATTACATAATAATTAAAAAGAACACACTCATGGAAAATTTCAAATTATAATACAAATTATGAATAATTTTCTATAATAATAACGAATATGATAGAAACAGTACTGTTATGTATCTACCTACATATATTTGAATAAAAATTGTAATATAAAATGCATTCCATCATCGAAAAGTGTAAAAATACATAAATACTTTTATTTTGTAGGTATACACGACTATAATTATTAATATATTCTGTATTTATATCCGAAATAACAATTTTATTATTTTAGTATAGAAAATATTGACGGATGAATAAATTTAAAAATGAATTTATGAAAAAGAAAAAAATGATGATATTAAGAGTCAATATTATACATTTTACATATTAATACATTATTAACATTTTGAAAACATTTTTAAATTAACTTCTTAAATATTTACTTATTGCATAATGTTAACATCATACAACAAAAAATTATATTATTTTAGTATTTATAGCAATATGCAAATTTGAGAAATTTAATTCATAATATAGGCTTAATTTTAGTTTTAAAGACCTGAAAGCTTTAAACAGCGTTAATAATATACGATTCTAGCTACATATAACAATTTTTAAAAATCGGTAGGTATTCTATTTTTTAATAGCCATTTAATTTTTTTGACATTTCGGTATGAAATGTGTTTGAATTTTTGGGAAATAATTGATCTATAAATTTAAAATTTTCAGCAATACTTACATTAGCACATTATGAGTTTTGAGTTGCAATATTTGTATAGGTTTTGGGTAGATTTTAACAACCGACACCTCTAAAATAAAATCCTTGTTTTATGTAGGTATGTAAATCATTTATTTAACTGAGAAAATAAGAACCACTAACGTTATTTTTTAAATGTATGATATATAATGGTATTCGGATATTTGACACCCGATAGTCTTGTTGATATCGGACATTCCACAGCCGATATTTTTTATCGGTTTTATAGGTTATAGTAAAACTAAAAATATATGTGAAGGTTGGAAAAATAAGTTCCAACAAATTTTCCCCAAATATATATTTTCATCGAAGTTTTACAGATGATGGACTCCATTATCTCAATGGACATTTTAAAATTAAATACAGACATTCAAATAAATTGTAAAATTAAAAAAAAAATGAAGAAAGACTTCAAAATATATGTAAAACATCACAATTTAGAACATATTGTGAAATCATAAATTTTTTAAGAGCCGTATAGTATGTAATCAAACATTAAATTATAGTTAATATATTTTTTTATTTTTATATATTTATTTTTTATTTTATAGTACCTATTATTATTATATATTATATACTTAATTATCAAATTCAAGTGTCAAATATACAAAAAAAAAAAAAAAAATTTAAATAATTGGTATCAATTGTCCAACGTGTAAAAATCCTATCAGCGGGTGTCAAATGTTCTAAATTCATATATAATATAGGTACCGTAGTTAAATATATAAATGGTTTGGTATAGGTAACTTCGTATATTATAATAACAGCAGACCTGCGATTATTTACACCGTGGAATACTAGTAAAAATAATGAGGATCGCTGTTTTAACAAAAATGTCTACGTTATTTATCGTAATGGCTTTTGCATGAGATAATAATATGAGAAAAAAAAAATTACAGAGAGATATTTTAATAATGCTTTGAAAATGGAATGGTAAATCATTTTCGGATATCGTATAATATTATATTTGTGCAATATTGTTTGATATAACTACTATGAAATGAGTTTCTGAATGTATTTATTATTATTATTTTTTATTACATCAAGGCAACATAGGAAATATTTTTATTTTTCTATTTCTGTACACTTAAACTCTTCTTACGCGTTCCCAACTAAAAAAAAAAATATATAAGTATAGCGGCCTCGTAACACGCATTACCTATTGAAGATTATATTACTATAAATTTGAGTACAAAATTTATTTTTAGATTTTGAAATAAATGAGGAAATGTATATAAAATTCGTTTAACCCATTTCTGCCTAAGGCTTGAATAATTAAAAATAACAAAGGTTTTTTTTTTAAATTCATTATAAGTTAACCTATTAAAGAACAGAAAAATCTTTAAATTACATTTTTTTTTATATATTTATCCTTTTACAATTCTGAGACTCAAATGTCCCGTCGGGCATTTATTTTCTGGACTTTAAAGTCCCGTCAGGTAGTTAACATATTTTTTTTACACATATAACTAATACAAAAAATAAGGACGAATTCAAGATATATTTTTTATTAAAATTATAAAAATACAAGGACTTACAAATTAAAAAACATTTAAAAAGAAATAGATACTCATTGAAACAGATTTTTTTTTAAATTTATGCATAAAAATATGTTACAATAAAAGCACTTTGAGAATGGTTGTGAACTTGTGACTTTACTTTCTTGGAGCTGCATACTTCACATCTTCTACGTCTCTTTCCGCATCTTCCTGTATCCTCCTGCTCAAATATATCTTTAGATTGTTCAATTTCTTTATTGTAGGCACTTTGTAAGTTTAACTTTTATTGAGTACAATACTTCATTAGTAGAATTATTTTTACAATTAGTATACATTGGTTTATGTATTTTATCGAAAATAATATTGTTAAATAATTAATTTTGAAAATATTCCGGTTATGGCGGACAGTGATATTCGCTTTACAGAAGATAATTGTTTACTTCTAGTGTTTCCAACGAATAGGTTGATAAAATAAGTAATCCAAAAATTGATCAAACATAAAATTCTCAGATTTTTATAAGAACTTATAATTTCCGTGACATGATAATTTTTTTTGATAGTTTATGGAATCAAAAGTCCTGTCAGGTATATAAGTCATCATAAATATGTTATAGTTTTTTTACCGTGTTCATTTATACGGTGGCTTTTAAAGTCCCGCCACGCAGGAAAAAAATAAATGTATCGAATTAAAATACAATGATTTATTTATTTTTTTATAAAATACTAATTTTTGGATAGTAGACGTGTTCTGAAAGTTTACATATAGTATAATATGTTTAATTAGTTAGACATATAATAGAGATGGTACTCACAAGTATTGTGGAAATAGAAAGTTATAATTATTTATCACGAATCTATGATAGATGGAAATGCGCTTTTAAAGTAACCGTTTTAGAATTAGACAACTCAAAAAACAATTAATCTAGGGAAGTATATTACATTTCGGGTAGAATATAGGTAGATGAAGTTGATTCATCCGGTCCTAGAACAGGATAATGTATTATTATTATTTTAGATTTGAAAGTAATAATAAATCATTGGGTTCTATAAATATAATTTTAAGTGATTTTTTTATTTATTTATTTTTTTTTTGGAGGGGGAAGATTAAAAAGTGATATTTCTAAAAAACAAACTATACAATTAATTTACTACCAAAAAAGTTTTTTTTTGTAATCTATTTTAAATATAATATATTGGGTGTTATACAATTCACCAAATATTTTAATTTCAATATTCTTTCAAATGCACTATGATAAATCATATTAGTATTATATATAAGTTTATTTTATTATTATTTTTGGCGTTGAATGAAAATTCCTTTACATTTGTTTCCTTTCCACTTAAATACATATAGTTACACAGTATAAGTATGTATACTGTATACACTGTATGACTTAAATACGGTCTATGTAGTTATACACTGTAAAATTGTGATGTTCAAAGTACCATCTAGAACTAATTTTCTATCAATAGAATACACACTCTAAAACTAACTCCTTCTAGTCAAAACGTTGCTCACAGAAAAAAAAAAAAATAAAAATAAAAATACCATTGTAAAATCAATAAATTCCTCGCTCCGCACAGATTCTAAAATGTTATCCAGATACATATCGTTCTTTGATCCTCAGACAGGATTTATATTTATTATTTTTAATTTTTACAAAGATAAATCATTGCATTCGAATTTCGAAAGATGCATCAGGACAAAATGTGACATAATCTTATATAAAAAATGAATAAAACATAGGCAACCATGACAACGTCTTTTTTTTTAATTTGTAATTTTCATTACATTAATAAAATATTTTCGTTATAAAAGGTAGAGTTTTTAAAACTCAAGAAAACTACTGTTAAAATTTTAAAAGTGATCTCTTCAAAGTACCGACTTGAAGCAATTTTCTGTAAAAAAGGCTCTTAAATTCAAAGCTCCTACTCAGCTTTTTCTATTTTAATAAGTGTAATAAAAACATAAAAAAAAATATGTAACAAATAATAATAATAATAATTATGTTAATGGGCTGAATGTCTAAAGCCGTGATGATTTACATATATATATATAAAATTTTATTTGTATCATTCTTGCGTTAAGTTATTTAATTTTTTACTAATATATTATGGACCTTCATGTGTCAAAATAATGGAAATCAATAAGTATATATAAATAAATACAATCTTAGGATATATGTAAGTTAATTTATGTTTTAATTATTAAAAATATAAGCTCAAAATTATAAATATTTAAAAGGTGATATGGACAGAATCACAAGAAAATATTATCATTACTTTTTGTATTTATTCTCTATTCATTGCTAAATTAAAAAATTAATATTGTTTTATTTTATTTTACATATAATACGATTAATACTCTACAGATAAAAAATAACAACATGACAATGTGACAATGTTATAATATATACTTATAACCTAGGGGTATCATTTTAATTATTACATAGGGATGCGAACTTTTGAATTTTTCATCCGGCTAGACCTTTTATTATAACTTTTTTTCACGTTATATAATTTTTTTTATTACCTTTTTTTTGCTCATCAATGAAATTAAATTTCACCTTGTGATCTAAGGTATCTATAAACCATAAGAGGTAATGAAATTACTAGATTATATTATGAATTCAATGTTTTAAAATATTAGTGTAATACTTATATTATATTTGACGTGGGACTAACTAAATAGAGCTGAAAAAGTATAGTCTGAATCCTTCAAATGATTCCACTGCTATAATCAAAAATTAAAATTATAGGAGCCATGTTGATTGGCTAAACATATCGTATGGTAGATTGAGTGATATCAACATTTTTATATTCGATACTCGATACATATTTTATTTCGACTTGTTTTTATGCCAACTTGTTAGACTGATAAGGAAAATAAAAGCACATACATGTATATTAAATAATACCTGTCGTAAAAAGAGGCAATTTTTCTAAAATATATCGACTTAGCAGACTATATCATGTAATATATTATACTCAAAAAGTTTCTTTTTGTGGATTTGGAATTGGGATTTAAAAGTAATTTCAATGAAGATTTTATTATTTTTAGAAGGCGCTATTGTTAGAAAGTACACGTAGCGTTTAGGAAACCGACGACTACAACGGTTTCTAATCAGAGGGTGTCTTGTACATCTATCCACTATCGATGTACAGGATACGTTCAGGAAGGAGTGTTGGACTTACACTAGCATTTTTACCGTACTTTTCGTTCTCCGCGAGGCATGTCAGGGTTTTTATTTCTACCACATACAGGGTATACTTCATCATCAAACACACATCCATCATATACTTTTATATATATATATATATATATATGTGTGTATGTATGTATGTATGTATGTATGTATGTATGTATGTATGTATGTATGTATGTGTGTGTGTGTGTGTGTGTGTGTGTTTGTGTGTGTGTGTGTGTGTTTGGTATACGTACTAACACCGTATATTAACATCGTATACTTTGTCGTTGTGTACTTATAATATGTATATATATTATATATATATACTGTGTACAGAAACGGTTGCCATGCAGAGAGTATTATTTTCCTTTGGTTCGGTAATTTCGTAATGTTCCAGAGTAGTGGCCAATGGCATTGAGTAAGAGAAAAAAATTTCGAGAATGCTCCGGGGAAGGATTTTCCTCACAGAACATTGGGGGAAAATACAAAAGGGACGGTGATGCCTGCAAAGGGATACGTGCGCTGATTTCATAAACACACGTAGGAAACAGACCTTTGGCGATCCTTCATTTCCTTCCTTCCACCGCACACACGGTAATCGCTCGGCTGTCCGCGATCGACGACGCTGCCGAGCCAGTCCCGACGGGAACGAATATTATTATTATTATTATTATTGTATACGGAATCGGCGAAATTGATATCCGATCCGATTTTATTGCCTATGTGTGCAATAACACGACTGACTTAAGTAAAAAATATTTTTAAATAAATATATTAATTATTTTTGAAATTTCCTATACTCCGATTTGGTGGGGGAGAGCGGTAATCGTTCCGTAAAAACTTGTGAGGCTATAATAGCTTTGAACGGTGTGGATATTCAAATTTTTAAATTACCTATATGGTGGTAAGGAAGGGCTTTAAAAATTGACACGTTTAAAACAAATAGCCACGAACTAAAGGTGATAAAAAGTAATAAATTCGAGTTATGACACTAAATGCATTAAGTATAATACATAAAAAATACTTATATTTCTATTTTATATTTTATTATTAATCAGTGTTCGAATTGGAAAAGCATTCTCTTAAATTGTTTAAATTGTATACTGTAAAAATAAATTAGAAAAAGCGTTTTCAAAATATTAAAAAATATTTGAGAAGCTCAGTCTATTTTCGCTCTTCCCCCAAATCGAACAGAGATTTTAATACAAAGGTATTATGATACGGTAAAATATCGAAATAAATAAAAAAGTATTTTTGATTAGGTAGCTCTGATAAATCTAGTTCTTCTATAAACAATATTTAAATATATATAAACTAAGTTAACATTATTAAGTGATAATTTATATTGACATCTGAAGGACAAATTGATAATTAAAATACATTTATATAATTTGAATGGTTCACCTCAATTCAACACCCAACATTTATTTATATTTAATTATATGTATATGTATGTTGTATATTATTATTATTAATAATATAATAATTATAATTATTGAAAACATCGTTTATAAATCGTATTATACATCCATACATCCTACGTAGGATAAACGATTTATATATTTTATAATTGATTGATATTTTACAATATAAACACAATTTGGTTGAATTAAATTTATAATTTAAATTTCATTGGTTTTTATAACTTATTATATATATAGCTAGTTTTCTATCTCCTGTCACTTTAAAAGTGAACATTGATTAGTTAAAAAGTTAAAAAATTTTCAATTGTTTATATATTTATTGTTAAATTATAATGTATTGGTTTTAGAATGATATACCCTACAGTGCTTGTGGAAAATAATTGAATGGTTTAATCTGCAATCGTTACATGCTTACCTATTTACCCATAGAAAATATAATCAACAGTTGGTGATTTTGAGGGGTCCTTTTTAAATTTTCTCAATAGTGTCTTTTAACGCATAAGGAAAATCTGTCCGAAGAATTACGTAAGAACGGAAAGTATATAACTTGATTTCGTCAAATAGAAATTTCTTATTTGTTCGTAATTTTTAAAATAACGATTTAATAAATTACGACTTTTGGTTTTTTATAGACATTTTAGAGTTTTAGGTATTTAAGGCCTAAAATGGATAATTTTTTATTTTAATTACCTAAAAATTTTATACAATGTGGAATGTACGTTACTCTAATTTATTAGAGAATTATATATAAAAATCTCAAAAATTCATTGCCATATTATTTTTATAGCCATATAATTTTTTTTTTTAAATGATGGTTTTTAAGATAATTAAGTTCAAGTAGTTTGTAAATGAGGTTTTAAGACTTGAACAATGTAATATCAGGTTAATCGTTCATTACTTTAGCTATATTTAAATAATTTAAAGTTAAAAATTATTTTAGATTAAGAAGGGATTAAGGATTAAGGGTTTTACAATAGTATTTATATGTTTTTTTAGTTGTTCATTTTTTTTTCGTGTTGATATATTATAGAGGGAGAGATCAGAGGGCACTATCCAACACAGGAGTGCAGTGAGCGAGTATTGAAAGTAGGATATTTCGGAAGTAAGACCCTGTCGAGGCATTTCATTTCTTCTGACGCCTTTCCCACAGATCCCATTAGAAGATCAAGTAGAGGTTTCGTTAGTCATTTTTGGTAGCCTACTTAATGGCTACTTTGCAGCAAAATGTGATAAATGCATGCCCATAAGGAGCCAGACTAGATGTTGGACTGAGGTATGCCGAATCGTCGATACTGTTCGGGGCCTTACGTACCAACTGTTCTCAAAACAACTCCAATTCTTTCTTGGTATTTTCTTTTATGGTGAATACATACAAAATGTTTGAATTTATTACTGGCTGTAATAGTCATATTTACACCGAAGTTCCCCTCAGAATCTTTGTTTTCGAATCTAATAATCACTGCTTTTAAATACAATATATTCACCAAGATTTTAGATATCTGATAAGCGAAGTGCTTCCACCCCCTACTGTACCTGTTTTTAGCTTTCCGGAATCAAATAGAAGAAATAATGAAACATAATATTCATATTTTATTATAACTTAATATTTTAAAAGTGAGTATTTTAACTACCTTCCATTATTTTTTATATGTAGTTCTTATTTAATTATTAAGTTATTTGTTTAACATTTGTTTACTGTTTTTAAAATAAAAAAAGTATAACAATTATAAAATTTTATAAATTTAAAATAGAAAAGTATGTGTTTACTAGTAAGAGTATTTCAAACTGAGTACCTATTGAAGGACTATATAATTGACCGATTTATAGTTTTTACTGTAATATAATATAATATACCTATATATATATATATATATATATATGCAGTTTATTTTGATATTTAAGTAATATTGCAATATAATTTAAATTTATCGAGTATATTTATATTCCAGATAATTAAAACATTCTTTTTTTTTTTTTATTAAATTTAATATTTTGATAAACAACTTGTAAATTGAGTATTAAGTATACATATTTAAAAAATATTTATAATTATATATTATACGCATACTATAGTGTTTTAATAATTATTTAAGACTGAAAACCAATTATTTTCTACAATATTGCCAATATATATATATATATATATAAAGTAATAAGTAGTATAAGTAAATTAGCTAAAGTTAATAAAGCTAAAGTTTATTAATATTGAGAGATAGAAAAGTATTCTATTACATATAGCGTGCAACATAGTCATATATATATATATATATAGGTATATTATATACATATTTCACGAGTATGAGATACTCTCATTAATAATGCGATGAAAGAGTAGTACAAAAAAGTATTATATTTCCGTTTTGTTGGATCCTGTAGTAGGAACTTTAATCAAATTTTATAAATGCAAATTTTTTTTATTAAAAAATATTGTACCTGCTAAAATATAAAATTGTATGCATGATATTTAAATAAAATCATTAAGAATTTTTAAAATACAATTTTATGACCCTTCTAAATAACGTTTAAGTAAGTTTTATTAAATGAACTTTATATCTTCGATTTAAAAATCTAATATAATTTGTCGATTTACAGTTTTTTTTTCTTTAATTGAATAGGCTATTTACTAACCAGTATAACTTTAATTGGATATGGGTAGAGCTAAAGAGGTCTAAATCGATTTGTCATTCGAGGTGAACACAATTTGTCTTGCGTTAAACTTTTCGTAATATAATTTTGTACAAGAACATTTGTATGCAACCTATGGTACATGATATAATTATTTAATAAGTAAATTTTGAAATGTATACTTATATATAATATATATAATTCACTGGAACTCGATGTAAGTACTATAAAAATATACATACAAATATTTATACAAATACAATATTTGAAAAATGTTTTTTTTTTTTTGAGACAATGTTCGAACTTATCTAGGTAATTGTTTACTTATTTCTTTTTTTTTATTGAATTTAGATATAGATAGTAAGCAATTATTATCATAAATAATAATTTTATCTATCTAATGAAATTTATCTACATTTTAAGATTTTTTAGATGCATTTTAAGAAATATTTACAAATATTTTTTTTTTTGACGACAATATGCTCTCACTCAAAATATATGCAGTAATGTGCAAATGTTAATTTTATTTTCATTAGTATTTCTTACTTTTAGATTAAATAGGTACTTTTTTTAAACTTTCATTCTATCATTTTCATAAAATATATATATTGATAATAAATAGCTAGGTATATGATATGTAACATAAAGAGCAATAAAACTACAATTTACTTATTACATACTATTACTTTGACAAATGTTAAAAACTAGATATTGCAAATTTAAATTTTTCATTATAATTTAAAAAAATTTTACATTTTTAATATAAACATTTTATCATTTTGTTTATAAGATTTTAGTTTCATTAATATAAAAAAAAATGATGTGTAATAACTAAAAAATACATAAATTAATTATGTTGTCCTTAATATATGTATTTATATGTAAAATAAATGATTAAATCAATTGTTTCAATAATACTTTTATATTACGAGTAGATATGATTTTAATAAAACATTTTGAAATATTAGAAAAAATTTCATTTGGAAAAATAATCCTCAACATTCAAAAATGTGCTTGTTTATAATTCTTTTTACCGTTATTTTCCTAATTTTTCATAATTTTCTTGAAACTTTATGAAATGTTCTAATTTTCATTATTCCGGAGTTATTTCTAATTGGTCAATAATTATTTTTTTACATGTTTAACGTTGAGGAAAAAAATGCATCTTTGTGATGAATTTTGCGTTACGTATATATATAGAGTTTGAATGTGAAGTAAATTAAAATTGTATAAACCAATAACTTTTAGATTACAAATAAAATACAATATATATATAATACCTAGATGGTTGTTTAATGGATTTGTAGTAAAAATATTTTGTTCGCTATTTTTTAATAAGTTTATTCTTGATGGCTTTTTTTTTGTCATGAAATTGTTAAAGAATTAACGTCGTTGTATATCTTATAAATAAATAATATATTATTAAGGGATGTTAAGGCAAGAGACAAGATGATTAAATAATTTTACGATTTACTAAAAATATTTGAAATATTCAAATTATGTGTTTTATTAATAACATAATATATTTTTATTTCAGCTTTTTAAACTATCAAATTAGGTATATAATATAATGATTGATTTGCAAATCACGATAATCTAGCTAATTTCTGATAATTTCTTATATTATAACTTTTAAAGGTTGACCACAGAAAATGCACGAAGCTCATAAAAAATAGACATTTTAATTTCATTTTTTTTTTATTTATTATTATTATTTTTTTTTTTTGGTGGGGGGAAGGTAAGGAGGTAAAGTATTAGTATTATTAAAGTATTATTTTCAATTTCAGATTTCAATATGCCACTACTGGGTTACCACACCTGGTACCTATGTTATTTGCAGGGCTTTTAACCGCTTCCAAATATAGCGGTAGATGGTAACTGGTTAAAAAAAAATTTTGTTAACCGGTAACCAGTATTAAGCGGCTTTTTAAATACATAGATATCGATAAACGATTCTTTAAATATTTAAAAAATAGGAGGCTAAACATTTCTCGGTTTAATACATTTTCCTACTTCTCATAACCGGGTACCGGTTTTAAGTCGCTTCTAACTTTTTAAAACAGTTATTACAATTTGAATAAAATTTGATAAACATATATAATATTTATGACTATTTGTCGACCAAATTTTCGGTCTCTGCTTTCTGATCCTGGAATATTTGTTAGATTATTAAAATTAATTAGAAAATAAATTCTATGATAAAGTAAGTTTCGCTGTGATCTCAAATAACACAGTTATTAAGAATTCATAATAATTATAAAATAATGATTGTGAACAACGATTTTTTTTTAAATATTGCCTACTGTCACTTCAATATTTTTTTTAACCACGGACTAATGTATATATATCTTGTATAATCTATATACTTTGTACGTAACTAACCTATATAATATTTCCATGCTTTAAGCAATCTCCAATAAGTTGATCAGCTGATTGATTTATATACTTCACGTTTAGTACACAGAATACCATAATATGACAATTAACGGGAAGTAGTAAACAATAACAATAACTAACATTGACGACTATTTTGAAGTTTCGTTATCTTGAATTTAATTTTATTACACCAGCTATTAAACAGTATAGTAATTAGTGACGACAGACGACCTAAGAGCATATAATATACCTATTACCTACTATTAAAATATACCCATACAATTAAATCTCATATTATAATACAATTGTAGGTATAAATAAATATTTATTAATAAATAAATAAATAAGTAGGTATTATAAAAATTAAATTTTTATAAATAAAAATACTAAGTAAAAATGTTGAAGGCATGGTAAACTAAACAAATATTATTTATAATATAATTTTATATAAATAATGATTTTTTTTCACCTTAGAATATTTCAAGCTAAAAGGGTTAGCGTTTTTTTTTTTTTGTTACTTTCAACATGGGTCATCGGTTCCGTTACAATTACCGGTAATGACATTGAACGAAAACCGAGAAATTTAAAATCCCCAAATAAAATGTCCGGTTACCGGTTACCGATGACCGCATCTTAGATTTAAAAATAAAAACCGGGATAGGTTTTTGGTTCTCAAAAAAGGGAGCGAAAAACCGGTTTTAACCGGTTTCCGTGAAAAACCGCTTCCCGGTTTTAAGCCCTGGTTATTTATTTATTATTTACAATGATGTTATAAAAATAATTGCATGCAGCGTATACTTATAAAGATTATGATTTCAAGAAAACTTTTTTAATTTCTTAAATTTTTAAATTATATTTTATTTTATTATGTATTATAATTTGAACAAGAATATAAGATTATATTTTATTATAAAATTATTATTATTTTATTATTTTACATATTATTAAGTGACTCGTGTAGATTTACTAATTTAGAACAGCAAGTTAATGGAATTTATATTACCTCATTTTATATTAGATAATTATCATGGGTTACACTGTACTAAATAGGTAGGTAGTCAGAAAAATCTACGTTATTGAAGAAAATATTATACAAAATTTCGATATTTATTTTTATAAACTCAATTAATATATTTACTAGTGAATCTAATTCAAATTATATATACAGACTATGAATTTTGATTTTAGAGCAATATAGTGTAACCTATAAATTTTGTGTGTTTGAGAATGATATATTAATATATATTTTATATTTATATTTTACATTATTTAGACGAGCATTTTTAAAGTTAAATGATAAATTGATTTTTTTTCGTTAGTGAATTTATTGAAGATTAAGAAAGTATGAACTAATTCCAAAACACTTAATTTATCATAATTTTAAGTAGATGATACACCTAAAAGACATAGTATTAATAATTAATTAAAAACCAAACCAATAATTTGTTATGACTAAAAATGTATATCCAGAACACTTATTTAAATTAATATAACATAAATTGATCTACTACAGAACTTTTTTGTTTTGAATCTTAATATATAATATTTCAGAAGTAATATTAGTATAGAAGTGACAATTTTATAAATTTCATTGTGGTAATTGCATTTTTACTCTATCAGACAAGTATTGATAATAGACCTAACCATCATGATAATAAGTTTGCGTACAGGCACATGAATCACAGAAAGATACTCGTAAAATTGTTGTTTTGAACATCATAGTCTTAATTTCCTTAATTTCATTTAATAGAGATTATAATAAATACAACTTGGTAAAAAATATCAACGTTATATTATCATTATATCTATAAACAAACCACATAAAAGTATTTATTATGAAATATAAATACTTAAAAAGAAAAATTAAAACAAAATTTCGGACAGTCGTGATACACACCGCGAGACTAATATAGATAAAATGATTAATCTTAAACTTTCTTTATATTGTTTTATTTTATAGTATATATTTTAATAAATCATTATATTTACTGTATGAGAGGTGTAATTTTATGTACACATAACATTTTTCTTCCAACAGAATTGTTTATTCTCGCGTAGAAAAATAATTTTGAAAAATGTGGACATAGAATTTTTTAATTCTAATCTCATGATGTACTAAGTATATAATTTAATAAACACCTATATAGGATATACATATATCCTATATATATATATATATATTTAATATATTTTATTATAAAAATAATATTTTGAGATTTAATTTTTGGTTCTGGTTTAGGTTACAGTTAGAATTAATACTTTTTTAAAAAATAGGTAGGTATATTAAAAATGTTCACTTAACATGAACGTTTGGTTAAATTAAACGACATTAAATGATCAATAAGCAGTCTCGTTCCTTATTTATACGTTTTTTAGATAATTTAAAATATTACACGTTCTGGTACTTGAGTTTTAGTTTTAGCTGGTTTTAAAATTAGTTCATCTTTCTTGATTTATCCTTTCTGGGGACCGCAGTGACGATGGACCAACTTCTTCTATATATACCCTACCTGAGCAAAGTGTTTCCCTGTCATTTTTTCATTTATAAAACGAGTTCATCTTAATTTGGTTCAAAAATCTATCTTAATTAAGTAAATATTAACTAAATGTCTAAAAAAAAAAAAAAAATCGTGATAGGATAGTACAAATTAATTAATTAAGCTCTCTTTTTTAATTTACATCAAATTCAAGATTTTATTTTTATCTTAATTTTTGATTTTGTTCATTATATCTATATGTCTTATAAATTAACGTTATCTTTTATCTACATCCTATATATAGTTCATACCTATATATTAATCTTCATCTATATGTACATTTTAATTTCTTCTTGCTTAATAAAAGACAGCTGTTATAATAAGGATAGTTAATATTTATAATAAATCTAACTTTTTTACATGTTGTTATAGACATAGGCACATAGCTATAATCACACTTGTTATATTTCTTACATAGACGTGTCCAGACCTCAATGGCTGGGGAGGCCAATTATAAAATATAAATTTTTTACTTTCTACATCGATCTATATTCTATATCTATATTTGTGATTTTTTTTTTGTTGTATGGAAATTATATAGCACCTGGAATTTTTTCACCTATTTTACATAAATATATAAATTTGTATGACAACTGGTAATCAGAGTTAACAAGCAATGCTATTATTTACAAAAAAAAAAAAAACTATTTCAAATCAATACATAATGCCTTAACTGTTTACACATAACTTAAAAATCATAAATATAGTACTTAATTAATTGATTAAAATTAGGTAGATTCTATTTAATAAACATGATAAAAAATACAGTTATTTATCAGTTTGGTTAAGCAAATAATTTATTAAAACACTACAAATAATAAAATCCAATCAATTAAAATTTTCAATTTAAAATTTCATTCGTCTATTAACTGATTTTAATATTTTAAATGTTTCAATGACATCATCACTGTTATCAATAATTTGGCACATGCTGCTGCAGCTTATTAACAAAACAAACCGGCATTCTTCACAAAAACACCAGTCCATGGTTGTAAATGTTATCTATGAGTTACAATCGTGGTCATGACGAAAACTTTATACTCAGTGACATTGATAAAATTTCTTATCAATCGCCTACCGTTATTAACCATAGTATGTTGAAAGCCAATCGGAAAATATAATCACAGATTTTATGTTATATGTTATATTGATAATGAATATTTTGAATCTAGTTATCACGATTATATCTATAATCGTGAATAAAATATTAGACGAATTGATAGCTGTTTAAAATTTATAGTTTCAACCATGGTAGACTATAAGCCAAGAGGCCAAGAATTAAGTCACTATGGGGAGGCCGGTGCCCACCCTGCCAGCCCCGTAGACACGCCTATGGTTCTAAATACCTATTACAAAAATATTTAAATATGTTTACTCGAATACTCCACAAGACTGGGATAGGCCCGATATCTGTCGTTCATAGATATTGTTTACACGAGAGAGGAAAACTAACAGGTCGTCAGCGTTTGCGTGTTTCGCAATAACGCATAAACGGATAAAACGAAATTTCACCGTTTATTTTATTTCGAGTTTCTATAATATATTATATATAATATTCTGTCTTATACTTGTAGCTTTCCACGGCAGTATGGAACTCGACGAATAAAATATTAATATATATATATATCTAAAAATATTCTACGTACACGGACGGCACCTCGTCCTTATCAACTATACATTCCTCCCCCCA